>CATIWC010000675.1:0-170992 GCA_948472305.1 Vicia faba
AAAAATTTTCAAACTTGTTGATTAAATAGAGAAAACGAGTTTGTATGGGTTCCACAGTTTCATTGGGTTCCATACGAAAAAGTTCACACTCCTCTGTTAGCATATTAATTTTAGAATCCTTAACGTCTGCAATACCCTCATAAAGGACTTTAAGAGTGTTTCACATTGATTGCGCACTCTTATGATGTGAGATAGAGTAATACACGTTAGTGCTTAACGTGAAGATAAGTATATTCCCCGCCTTTCAGATCAAAGGATGCCTCTTTGGTTTCATCACTTGAACAATATTTTGGGGGTTTTAACATAATCATTGACTTTGTTTTTGGGAATAAAAGTCATGTCGACGATTGCTACCAAAATTATTTTGTCTACCAACATTAAGTGAACATACATATTATTCTTCCAATAAGTATAATTTTATCTTTGAAAATCGGGGCTCTACTACATGCTACCTTTGGATCGTTTTTACCCATATTCTCAACTTTTTGAGTCGCTTAGACTGATCAAAAGACAAGCTCTAAGGATAATTGTATGACGAGAATATGATAATACAATGGTCTAAAGGGGGGAGGTGAATAAACTTCCTTTAAAAAGAAAAATTTAAAAAGTGTTTTACTTCTAAAGTAATCAAAGTTTGAAAGCAGATTGGTGAGCCAAAATACAGTGTGTATAAAATTGAATATGCTTATCGAACTATATTTACAAAAACAACTTAATTGACATACAAAGATGAAAAATTGGAACAAACAAATAACTAAACTAATCAAAATGATATACTGAATTATGATCAACTTACAAGAAGTGTATGTGTATAAAATCAATACATATGGAATTTTAAAATCACAGTTTTAAGTCTTAATCAACAATAAGAGTGTCATACCTCAATTTTTGACCTAAGATCCCACCTTCATTTGCATTTTCATGTAACATTAAGGTCACAAGATACGGTTAATTTTAATCCTCTCACCTTCGGGCATTGCATATACAAATATTATGAAGTGTTTTTGAGCACCTTATCTTATACATAACTAACTTTTAATCAAATACAAAGGTATATGTTATTTTCTTTGGTTTATGTAAAGAGACAGGTCTGAATCAAAGAGCATCAAGTGCTGCGGCCTCAGTTAGGGTTTTTGGATCCCTCAAGTGTTCAAGTATGGTGAATCACTGATTCTCAGATGCTACTTCATCAAATCTTGGCCTTTAATCTCAAAGTGCAGTCAAAACTTCATCATCATTGTCCTGTATGTGCACCCATGTGTCTTGAAATGCAAGGAAAGGTCGGGCTTGTAAATTGATTCCAAGCACAAAGTCAACATTTTTTAGATCAAGTTCATGAGATCATAACTTCTTCATTATTCAACAATTTTGGGTGATTCTTCGGGCATTTGGTTCCTTTTTACGTCTTCTACAATTTATTTGTATAAGTCAAGGGCCAATTATGTGTGTGAGATCGTCAAAAATTCAAATACATTAGAGGTCACTTTGTGACTTTTTGACTTAATCTCGAGTAGTTATTACTCGACTTTCAAGGATCGTAACTTCCTCCCTTTTTCAACATTTTGAGACGATTCTTTTTGCACACTGTCATAAATGATGTTGCCTACAAGTTTTCTTCAAGGATCGAAGTTAAATTATGCTTTGAAGGCTATGTAATTTATTGAGACATTATAGGTCATGTTTAGATTTAGAAAGATTCTTAACTTCTAATTTCAGTTCATGTCATAATAAGATTCTTCAAAAGCATTATTGATTATGGTGGACCGGAGTACAAATGCAAAAAAAGCGTATGAAGTGTGGCATGAGGTTGAGGATTCTTCAAAATTTTGTTGGCAATTTGACTTGGATTTGAAATAGGAATCAAGAATGAATTCATTATTGTGAATTTTTATTTTAAGTAACCAATGTCGTAAGATCAAAATATCTAAATGTGTCAATTGTGTGTTCATAATGGCAAGATTGATTCAAGAAGGTTCACAAATTTGGTTTCGAGTATAAAAGCACTCCAACTTATCAAAGAATATTTCAAGAGAGAAAATTCATTAAATTGGTCAAGATTTAAAGAAGTATTCAAGACTTTTCTCAAAGTTCAACTTCATTCATTATTCATTCCAAATTCATAATTTTCATTACAAAAACATTTCCATGACAAAATCATCACCATTTGTCTTTACATGGAGACATTACACAAAAAACTCACAAAGAAACCTAACTCTAATCTTCAAGGTTTCCATGAACAAAACCTGTTCAAAATTCAAAATGCAAAGAAGAGGGAAAAGAACAAACAATAAACATTGCCACGTGGAAAAAACAAGAAAGAGCAGAGGAAGAAAGGGAGAATTCAATTACATTACTCACCCCACTCCAAAAAAAACAGCTCATGGTCTTACACAAAGATCCTTTTTCTATCCTCTTGTTTTGGCTATAAGTTGCAACCTGTTGCACCAGTCCTTATACATTGTTGCTCATTGCATACAACCAGTCCATATCAGTCCAAAATTTGCACAAATATAGAAAAACAAAACTGCCATTTAAAAAGTGATAAAAATGGGGACTTTGGTTGTTCAAACTCATCAAAAATTTCCCTCTTAAATCAGAGTTTTCCATCTATAAATAAGATTTCTCAAGAGGGAATGAGGGGAGAGAATATCACATAGAAAAATACCATAAGTCTGTCAAAAAATACACACACTTGAAACCCTAACAGATACACAATAATACACCAAAAAAATTGGCTTCCTGTCTCTGCAACCTTAACCTTCTCCTCTTTAATCCACCCTTTAATACTCAACCTTATACTCGCCTTTAAAACTTGAAAACATCAGACCTCCATACTCCTACAACTGACACAGTGAGAACTGCAAAGCTTGCTTCTCAACATCAACTTTAGCAGAACCATACGAGGTCATTGGAATAACAACATACTGAGCAATCAATGCATTCAATACAACAGAAATCACAGAGGCTCAACACAGAAAAACAAAGACTAAGAAGAGCTAAGAAATAGGCTCACCAAAATCAAAAATACGAATGAAAAGAAAGAAGATACATCTCGACACATATCTCAAATAATATCTCGCTGTCGCTGGAAAAGACACTGAAGAAATCTTCAGCTCCGGTTCAGGTTTTCTCGTTTTTATTTTTATTTTTGTATAGACATGTTGTTATTATTTGTTACTATATTATTCCCATTTACCCTTCATTTAGTTTCTGCATACTGAGAAACGAGGAACTCGAACTGTGAGATTGAACTTCCGGTTAGATGTTATTGTTATCATTGTTGTACAACAAGGAAAGAGAGAACCACCAAGAATTTGTTTCTTGTTGTTTGATCGAGAGCAAGGAATCGAGCTGGGACGTCAATGTTGTTGATGTTGATCCATGGTAAGAGAGATGGAGATATGGAAGAACATATTTGAGAGCGTGAAAAGTAAAAGTAGATTCGGAAGCGAGTGAGAGATTTGAACGAGTGATAGATTGAAGCAGATATGTTGTGAGAGAGAAGCGAGGGAAGGTTTTGGTATCGCTATTAGTTTGTAAGAGAAGTTGATTAGAAAAGAAAGAATGAGCGGCCAGTAGGGTTTCTCATTGTGGGAACCCGATTTTGATAAGTACCCAGCGAGTATAGATATGACCTGGTCTGGCCCTGCTGGGTTTTTTTTTTGTTTTTTTTGGGTATTATATATGTACTTTGGGTCTGCAGTTTACAACATAAGCCCATTCGAAATTCATTAGCACACCCCATACCCTACTTTACACAATCCTTTGTTAATTATTTTCTTTAAATTTTTTAGTTAGTTGATAGTTGTAGCAGTTGAAATGTTGAGACTAAGCCATTGGATTTACTTAACTCGTATAAATCAAATAAAAATTGCCACCGCGCTTTATTGTTTCCAAAGGGAATGGGAAAAAAAGCAAATAAACCCAAAAAGAAGGGGGAGATAATCTAGGTACGGGGGTTGGTTATGCAAAGGGAAGATATTAGAACCCTAAACATCTACGGTACTCCACAGGAACCTCTTTGAAAATCTGTGTATTTTGGCTATAAAAGTGTATACAAAAATAGATGGTGGAGAAGAGAAAAGAAATATTTTTTACAATTTTTGAACCCGCCGCGGTTGCGTACCTTTAGTGTCTACGTACAACCTTCCATGCAATAGGGGATCAGGGTACTCGTAGTTCACCTCAAAAAATTTAAAACACATGTGTGTTGGTTAATTTTAAGAGACGAGACATCAAAGTCATATCTGAGTGGAAGAACATACTTACTACCCATGATTATGAGAAAGAAGAGTATGCATCATATTAAAGTGGAGGATATAGCTTGGATTTTAAAATCAACAAAGCCTCACTCAACATCCAAGTGGAAAATATCTCACTTCACTACATATCATAGAAGTATAGTAGCTCACATCACTACAAGAATCGACAAGAGTCTAATCTTTTGGAGAAAAAGGTTTTTAAAGTAAAAAAGTAAAAGTGGAAAAATGGTTTGAATGAATTTGATTGACTTTTAGTCTTCTCAAAAAAATGTCAAAGTATGATTAATATTATTAAAATTTGATTAAGAAAAGATTTTGAAAATACATGCACCTATGTCCAAGTTTATTATGAAAGCGGATCAAGTTAGAAAACAAGAGGAATTTTAAAAAAGAGGGAGAAGATTTTTTGAAATTAAAGAAGATGGGAGGAGATGAAGGGATTGTCCTAAAGCATAAGGTAAAAGCTAAGTAAAAGAATGATCTAACCAAAAAGAAGCCAACGAATGATATAAAGAGTCAATGTAGAATTCTCATCCTTTGGATTGAAACCAAGCAAGCAAAAATACTAAACCTCTTAGGAATACTAAGATTCAGATGAATTAAGTCTTCATAAAAATTGGGCAGAGTAACAGCTGTATACATAGGAATTCTCAATCACAAACAAAGCATATAATCAAAATAACTTGCACACAAAGAAAATCAACCTAATGTCTTGGAGTAAATCCCAAGAACTTCAGACAAAATAACAACAGAATCACAAGGTCCCAAGGGTAATCAAGGCTTCTAATCCTAATTCCAAGAGGTCCATAACTCCATTATTCCAAGGATAGTAACCAAATAGTCCAAGTAACCTTAAAGTTTTTTTAATGTTCAATTTTTTATTAAGTGTCTTCAAAAAGAAAATAAAGCTCAAGTGAGAAAAATAAAAAAGACATAAAGATAAATGCTCAAATGAGCAAAGATAAAATGACATAAAGATAAATGCTCAAGTTAGCAAAGATGAAAATAGAATGAAATGTAAATGCTAAAGTAAATGGTGCATAAAAGTAAAGGCATAAAATAAAGGGCATAAAGTAAAAGCACATAGTAAAGTCAAATGTTAGTGAATTAGAAGTTAGAGGTTAGTTGAATGACCATCTTGAAACTTGCATTTGAAAACTCATTAGAAGAACAATAAAATCAAAGCTTCTCAACAACAAGTTTCATTTTCTTTTTGTCAAGTATATCATTCATTTCAAGTACTCAAGGTAAGCATATATGATTAACGATATTTAAATGACTCACTTGTACCAAAATTCATGAAAGTTCATTAGAGGATTGATAAGATCAAATCCTCCTGACAATGAATCATAAATGATCATTTTTCAAATCGGGACAAATTTAATGCTATTTTAAGCAATCGTAAATGGACTTGTGTAGAAGTCACACCTATTTTGAGTCCGATTAATAGTAACTTATGTACCACATGTTAGAGAAATGATATATAGATCATTCTCCAACAACATGTAGCACAAGTGAGAAAGGGATAAGATGAAGAGGGGTGAGATATATCAAATGAAATTAGGGTTTCAAATATTATCCACATCATTCATCCATTTTAGTGGATTTGGTTTTTCAACCTATCAACATCCAAGATCCATTGAGGTTGAAGAATTTGTCCTAAAATAACACTCAAATCAGGATCAAACAAAAATAATAAAATAATACTTAATAAAATAATATTTAAAATGATTAATAAAGGGGAAACATGAGTTAATAAGTGTTGACAAACATGAGTTAATAAGTGTTGACAAAAAAATTTAGAAATTTTTAAAGTCATAAACTATTTTTAAAATTTAAAGAAATAAGCAAAATAACCAAAAATTTTGAAAAATAGTAAAATCAGAAATAAAAATGAAATGAGGTCACCAATATTTGTCAAGAGGTCATTGGATCCTTCCGTAATTTTTCCAGAATTTAAAAATCAAGAAAAGTATTTTTAAATAATTAAAAAAGTTAAATAAAGTGAAAAATCATAAAAATATCAAATCACAAGATAAAATTGTGAAAAAATAAAAATTAGAAAGAGAAAAATCAAAAGTATTTTTGAGAATTTTTTTCAGAATTTTTGAAGTTGAAATGAATTTTTTATGATTTTTTGAAGTTTCAAAGAATTAAAATATAAAACCAGAAAATAAAAATAAAACCAAAAATATGTTAACCATTGGATCAATATCAAAACGCGTTAGTAATCAAATCCAAGGGATCTAGCGCATTGTGCATATCATGGTAATTAGTGAATAAACCACTAGATCATTTATTTAAAACATATTTTGAAGAAAAAAATGTGGCGCGATATGATTGGATGAAGGGAAGACATGCCATCATCTTTAACCTCCAGCCATGCGCAAATTACAAGTTCCACAAACTGTAAAAGTAGAAGCTCAGACTGGTGACATTCGCTTCGGCTCTTCAAGACAATTTCAATGGTACCCTCGCGAAAAATTTATATAAACTGTAGCTCAGTCGATTTGAGAAAAAACAGAAGAAAAAAGTTAGAAAGGGATTTTAAAATTTATGAGAAAAACTCATTTCCAGTTAAAAACTAATGATACGATCAGTACTAGAGTGATGAGAGCTACTTTACAACAACAAGTTTGGAGAGAATTGATGGAGTAATCTACCTGTGGAAGTTTAAATTTAGAGCTCTGAAGCTTGACTTAGCTATCACGATTCATGGCACCTCAAGGCTTGGTTCTTCTTCTATTAGCTTCAGCGAAGTTTAAGGATGGAGAATCAAAAAATAAATTAGATTAAATTGAATGATGCTTTAGAACTAAATCCGAAGTTACGAAATTTAGAGGAATGAAGGAAGTTAAACAGAGGTTCTTTGGCTCTCTAAATATTTTCAAATGAGTGGGATACCATCCTCTATTTATATGGAAGTGAATGATGATGATAAACAAGAGGAATTGTGGGCAAATCGTGCAAACCAAGCCAGTTGTGATCATGCCAAACATGTGACTTGAAATGCCTCAAAACGACCTCATATCAAGTATAATTCTTCTCAAAACGCATCTAGATAATTAGTTAAACATGTTTAGAAACTAAAACTTGAGTAATTTGACCTATAATCCAAGTTTACTCGTGGTAAAAAAATTTGATTTGAAGCAAAAACAAATTCCATGGAGCCAACTTCAATAATGCATAGCTCACTACTCAGGGACCTTTATGGGATGGTTCTTGAAGCATTTGAAAAACAAGGTTACAATCTTTACAATGTTCCAAGAAAGACTTAATTTGGATGCATGAGAAAAATATTATGTCCAATTGAATTTGTGAAAAACACATAGATGTTTTGTACTTAGAAAAATTCTAAGTGTTGAACTTCAAAGTGACCTATAATGTTCTTCAAAATTAAATGACTTTCTACTCAAAATTTGATCTTGATTTCTGAAGATGATATGAAGTAGACTTCTTGAATTAAAGTGTGGAATTGAGATCACTCAAAAATCATAAAAATTTAAAGATTTATGGTCTTTGGAAGATGATGAACAAATTAGGGGAAATTCACAAAAGACCTATAATCTTTTCAAATCTTCAACCACTTCCAAGCATCCTCAAGTCTTTCACATAAAAACCAAGTTGTAGTAGACATCCCAAAGATTATGGTGGAAAAATAATGGGTTCAAGGAGATAGAAATTGACCAAGTTATGATCATTTGAAGTTAAACCCTAAAATTCAAAAGCCTTTCTAGGAGACTTTAATATTTCTCAACTATTAGTGATCTCCCATTCAAAATTAGCCTTAGATTTTTGAAGAGAGCTTATTAATGTACCTTTAAAGAGATTCATGGCTTTAGAACCAATCAAAAATCTCAAACAATGAGCATGATACGGTCCTTAGAAGTCAACAAACCTTAGCTCAGAGAGTGTCAAAATGACTTGAAACCCCTTTAAACTTTTGACAATTTTTCTTGCACTATTAGATATTTTCATGTGAAGAGAGGTTGTTGTTGATGATTATAAGAATCCATATAAAAAATAACCAACTCAAAATGTTGAAAATTGATAGAGTTATGCACTTGTGATCATTGAATCTGGTATTTGTTTAATTAGGTCAAACTTGTTGACCCAACCTTGAATCTCTTTGAAATTTCATGGAAAAATAAAGCATGATGAATAATAAGAGGCCTTGAAATTATGTTGTCTTGAAGCACACTCAAATATGGAGCTTAAGTCTCAATGAAGCTTGTTGAAGAAGGCATGGAAATAAACACATGAACCTATGAATCTTCTTGATGAATTCCACCACCAACTTTTAGGAGATCTTGACTTAAATAAAGTGAGAGATCTCCTTGAAACACAAATATTTGATTTCATAGACATTATCTTGAAGATTGAGCTCTTGTAATCCATTGAAGCATCATTTGACTATGACCCACCCCTTAAAACCATGGGTTAGATGGTGAGATGAATGCAATTGTGATCACCTACAATATGAACATTCAAAGGAACATATATACACATATTTATGTTAGTTAAAAGAACACATGTACAAGATACACAATCCAACGTGCTTGGTAATCCCTCAAGAGAAAACTTAAAGATAGCATAAAAAGAGAAACAACCCTAATGTGTGTGTGTCTTGATGTATTGTGACATGAGATGATGAGAAATATTAGGGGTAAAAATTGGGGTATAACAATAGTTTTTAAATTTATTAAATAATCATGTTATTTTTAGATAATTTAAATTAATTAGTTTAGTTCTAAAATTAATCTTGTGAAATTTTAATATTTGTTTTAGTTCGGTTAACATTTTAATTATTTTTGCTTTAGTTACGTTTTCTTATTTGATTTTCTTGATCCCTTTAATTAGTCTCTTATTGATTATTTTGCTATTATTGTTTGTCATGCGTTTGAATTTATCTCCTCGTGATATCCCTCCCATGATATATATATATATATATATATATATATATATATATATATATATATATATATATATATATATATATATATATATATATATATATATATATATATATATATATATATATATATATATATATATATATATATATATATATATATATATATATATATATATATATATATATATATATATATATATATATATATATATATATATATATATATATATATATATATATATATATATATATATATATTGGTTGATGTTGTGATTTAATTCTATAGCTTACACTTGGTTTCTTTTGAATCTTTAAGTACTTATGCATTGGTATTTACCTTCTTTAGGGATTGCCTAAAATCCAAGGGAAAGGGTTGATTACGTTGACTTCATGTCATTGTTTGCGTCACTTGCATGTTTGTATTATTCCTTTGTCTATCTTTTGTTTGTTCCCTTAGTTAGGTCATCCAACCCCTAATTTTAAACTTTTACCCCTCTTACTTAAAACTTCGGCATTAGGTAGTCGCATTTTCAAAAGACATTTTCTTTAATAGACACTCCAAGACATCTTTATTATATTAAACTCTTTTCACAAGATCGATATAAAAAATACAAAACAATATCTCTTTTCTCATCCCCACACTCATTTAGCAAACAAATCGATGTTAACCAAAAAAATAGATATTTCAAAAGGTTCCTATAAGATATTATAGATACATAGAGTGTTATTACATTCCCTTTGTCTAACCAATCCCCGTACCTTAGATCTCTTTAAATGTATTGTTTTTCCTTACTTTTAGTGTTGCTTTTACTTTGCATATTCATGGGTTTTATTTCGTTCTTTTCCCTTTCCCTTGGAAATAATAAAGTGCGGTGGCGACTTTGACTGTATGAGTCAAGTCAATCAAAGGCTTGGTCTTAAATTTTCACCGCTACAAAGAGAAATTTAAAACATCAATCTAACAAAACCTATGCTTAAACCCTAAATCACTATCAAGGCAATAAATCTAACAATATGCGATTATATGATAGCAATAAAAACAACCTAAATATGATATTCTAATAAATTAAAATAGAGAAAAAGAGAGGGAGAGGGATAAGAGAGTACATTGAATATATAGTAGTTCGACTATCATCCTCGATATGCCTACTCTACTCTCCAATTGTTTCCCTTTCAAATTTTTGGACTTCCAATATAGTTTTGAACAAATTTACAATATGTTCAGTTGACTTGTACAAATTTTTGGACTTTCCTATTCGAATAATGCTTAAAACATAAAATCATCTTTCTGAATCCTTGTTGACTTGTACAAAATATCCAAAACTGAATCCTCGTGAAATCTTTACTCGAAATTGTCTTTAATCTTCCAACACCAAGAATTGAGCTCCAAAGCCTCTATTCTGTGGCGATCTTTACTCGATCCTACTGGTATCCTGAGCCTTGACTTGTTCGAAAATTCATAAGAACTCCCACGTTGTCTGCAGGCTTCCATACAACTCTACCAAAGTAATTCTGGAGAGAAGAACCTCATTCTTTTCCACTGGACTTGTCAAAACCATCCACAACCATACCCATAATTTACAAACTTATGAAATCTCAAGAAATTTTCTAAGAAATGTTAATCATAATAACAAACCTCCTCACACATCTCACACCTCAAATATGAGAGAAAGAGGTAGAAGATGAAATATTTTGTTTGTAATAATTTAAAAATAGATTCAGAACCCTTTGTAATATTATAGAAAAAATTATAAGAATAAGATTTGGTTCTGCAATATTATCTCTAAGTTTTGATGATAAAAAATGAGTGTGATCGGTGGATCTGGAACTGACTGTTTAACGCTGGTTCGCGAAATGTCGCGGAAGCAAGAGTCGCCACCGTCTTTTATTTTCTCCAAATGGAAAGGACAAAAGCACAGAAAAATTCCTTATAGAGATTGCTCTCGGTTCGGGAGGTAGATTATAGAAAGGGAAGGTGTTAGCACCCTTTCTATCCATGGTTATCCATGGGCTCTTAGATACTTGCTCATTTGTGTTTTCAAAATTGTTTGTTTGCTTTTCAACTGTGGGTTTAAAAAAGTTTCTTTGAAAATTCTAGTTCGACTCTTGTATCGGTCCTCAAGAGTGTTTGAAAAGTTGCTTTCGAAAGCTTTTTGAAAAGGTGTCGGTGTGAAAAGAAGTTTTGATTTGTTTTTGAAATTAGAGAAAGTATCTACGAGTTCTCTACCTACCCTAAGGAATTCGTCTGTGTAAATATCCTTAAAGTAGTGCCATCCCACCATTGAGAGGTAGGTAGCACCACCGTTGGAGGTGTTCGGGTCAATTCGAGAGTTCGGGACATGGTGATCCCCGGAGCAATAGGAAGACACCTTAGAAGCTACCCTCATGCCATGTTCATGGACATGAGGACTTACTAAAACATCCTCTACTCGACGACCACCTTTCGAGGGGCAAGGCAACAGTGAGGTGTACCCTAGGGGTGGTGTGTGATTTGTGTGTCATGTTCATTTATGTTTATCTTGTTCATGTATTGGTGATCTACGCATTGCTTTTATTTTGGCATTCATTCTTTCATGTAAATTATTAACAGTTAAAAGATGCGGAATTAAAAAGTCCTACGCTATTACAAAGGCGCGGGTCTACATCGCCAAATTAATCCAAGACCCGATTTGAAAAATAAAATGCGGAAAGATAAATATCCTAATTAATCTATTACATGGCTTTGGGATAAATACATTATATTTACAATAAAAGAAATAAAAGTAAAACGCGAGAAGAAGTAAAGTCGGGAATGCGAGGGCGTTGGACCCTTTTAAGGAAATTAAATTACAATTTATAAATTAATTAAGTTAAATGAGAAAAGGAAATTATTTTTTGAGTTTTTGTATTTATGGAATTAGTAAGAAAATTAAATGAAATTAAAACCCTAATTCTAAACTATTTTTAATTTATTAAAAAAAATGTTTAAATTTAACCTAGTTTTAACCTAATTATTTAATGGCAAATTCATTTACAAAATAAATAATTAATTATTAATAATGGTAAAAATAAAAAAAAAAGGAATAAAAGTGTAAAACCCTAATTCTACATTTTTTAGTTTATATATAAAAAAAAATATTAAAATTAAACCTAGAATTAAAACTAAATTAATTAATAAAATTTATTTACAAAAAAACATTTAAATAAAATTTATTTTTATTTTTTGTCTTTCTGATTTTTTTGTTATTTTTGGTATTTTTATAAAATTTATTTTGATGAATTAAAAGAAAATAATTAAACTAAAAACAAATAATATAAAAAAATATAAAAAGTAAAAGTGAAAGAAATACAAACACTAGGGGGGGTTCTGCCCCAATCTGGAGGTTATGTTGTGAGCAATTAGGCCCAAGAAGCTTGGCCCTTTCTGACTTTTCAATGATCATGTGCGTATGCGTTGACTGAGGCATTCCATAGACTTTGGATCCTGGCCACTGGAGGGACGATCATGGCCATTGGATTGATCTTTATGTATAGATGGCAAGCACAGATATGGAGGCCTATGATACTCCCTTGAGAACATGCTGCATGGAATTATGTTAGCAAGAAAAATATTGAAATAACATGGGGGACCTGGGGATCGAACCCAGGTCCCAATGCTTACCAAGCAATATGCCTGGCAACTGAGCCATTAGCGCGTTTGGAATATAATATGGAAAATAAAGAATATAATGTAAAACAATGATTAGTGGTGTCCTTCGCGCGAAAATTCAAACGCGCCTGTGAGCCATGGACACGTCCTCCATCTTCATGCTGCCTGCAAAATAAAAAGAGATAGCGGGGGTTTTAAACCCCCACTAAATAGCATATGTGAAAATAGCGATTAGGCCACCGTTGCTCATAAATTGAGCGTGACCTGTGGATTGAGTTCGTGTGAAGGTTCTGGTTCTAATGGCATAAGTCTCGTTGGCCAATTTTTCCCCAAGCGTAAAGCCCTAATTTTTGACCTCTGCAACCCTAACAAGCTCCAATGGTGGATTCATGTACAGGGCACGAAAACTCAATTAAACGATGCTGTTAGCTTTAGAATGGTTGGATTAGTACAAATCAACAAAAAAAATGCAACGAGGATGCGTATAAATTAAAACACGAATGTGAAAAATGTTAAGAACAGGACGGCTTCGTGTTACCAATTCTTTGCGTTAGAAGTTGTGGTTTTGATCCAGAAAGTTTCCTTGAGGCCTTAACAAGCTATTGGAGTCAATATTTTGCCTTGAAACCAACTCTAAGTGCGTTTTCAATTTTCAATTTTTTCACAAAAAATGCCAAGTTTTTATTCAGGTTTGGGCACAGCTTCCAGGTTTTTAGCATTAGGTTTAGCATCCTGTATATGTATGGGACGAATTAGGGTAAGAATTTGAGTCCATAACCCTTTGCATTGATGAATCCAATATTTGATTTCCATGGAATCTTTTTCAATATTTTCTTCATGAAGAACATGCCAATTTGCCCCAAATCTTTCCTTTTTTGATGTGCACGAGATCCTTAGGTTTTATTAGACCTATTAGCTGCATAAAAAGATTTAGAATACATGCTTTTGTATTTTTTTCATATTTTATTTAATTAAATGAATTAATGGTGATTAAAAATTCAAATAAATAATAAAAAATGATGAAATGACTCCCTTTTGGGACAAATGGTCGTGCATAGCCTTTGGATAATGATTCTTGGAAGAAAATGTGGCCCATTAGCAATTTTGAGGCATTTGAAGTAAAGTTGACTTTTCAAATTTCCCAAAAATTTCCCAACTTCCACAAGGCATATCTTGCTCCATGTTTAAGCTTTGATCATGTTCTTGGACATTTTGGAAAGGTCTTGAAGTCCTCTAACCAATTCCTTTGGTCCCATGTCATTTTGATTTACCAATCTCAAGTTATGGTCTTTGACTTAAAGTCTCTTTTTGTTGACTTTTGAAAATGACCTATAATGTTGAAATTGATAACTTTTTGTGAGAGCATTTCTTGGACTTGAAGTGTGAAGAGGAGTTGTAGGAAATGTCTTTCTCTTAAAAATGAGCTTTGGATGGAACTTTTTTGATGAACCATGTGGAAGTTATGCCTTGGTCAAGTTACAGTTGACTTTTTCAACTGTCCAAATATGGAAACTTTTGCATCTTGAGACTTTTTGAGCCATGCCTTGAAAATCATGATCAAAAATTGATCAAATGATGTTTGTGGCTTCAAAATTAGATGTTGACCAAAAATTTGAACTTTTGACTGTCAAATGACCATTTTGCCCCTGCAGTTGACTGCTGAGCAATTTAGGGTTTTTGACTGTGCAATTTTGTGCTGTGAGTCTTGAAACTTGACATGAGGATACTTGACAATGTTTATAGGCATGCGGGAATAGTTTGGGCCCTTGGAAACTTCAATTTCTTTGTCAGAACCAAAACCCTAGTTTTTGACTGTTAGGAGGCCTTTGAACTGTGCAACCCTTGGGGAGATTTTGAAGCATGCTCTTTGCAAATCTTGAAGAATATGGGAGGGCAAATTTTGGGGTACAACAGTTGCCCCTGTTCAATCTTCTTAGACCTGAGGATGCCGATTGGCTGACGTGCCTTTCGTAATCCGAAGGTGGAAGATGATTGAACACTAGAGTGCCCAGAAATTTGTGCTCACATAGTAGTGTGATGCGGGGAATGGGCTTACAGATGCCATTTGGAGATTGATGGATAGGATGATGGGCTTATAGATGCCATGCTGAGAGGTGATGGGAGGTGGATGGGCTTCTAGATGCCATCTGGATGTCGATCGCATAAGAGTTTCCTTAGCGAGAAGTTGCGTACCTGAAAAAAGAAAATGATTACCTGACCTGTTACAGGAGCTGGTCTTCAAATTCTTTGTGTAGATGTGCCCTGACTGGTTACAGGAATTGGGTTTGGAGCTTCAAAAGGTGATGAATGAACCAAGGATGGTTACAACCTCAACAGGAACGCTGAGAGAACCTTGGGTGATTACTACCTCAACAGGGACGCTGAGAGAATCTTGGACGATTACTACCTCAACAGGGGCGCTGAGAGAATCTTGGACGATTACTACCTCAACAGGAACGCTGAGAGAATCTTGGATGTCTTCTACTGGGATAAGAATCAGGGAGATCTTAGGGTCGATCTGACTGAACCGGAGAAGGCCTTTGACTGGATAAGAATCAGGAAAATCTTAGGGTCGATTTAACTGAACCGGACAAGGTCTTGGAATATATTCAACTGGATAAGAATCAGGGAGATCTTAGGGTCGATCTGACTGAACCAGAGAAGGCCTTTGACTGGATAAGAATCAGGAAAATCTTAGGGTCGATTTAACTGAACCAGGCTAGGTCTTGGAATATCTTCAACTGGATAAGAATCAGGGAGATCTTAGGGTCGATCTGACTGAACCAGAGAAGGCCTTTGACTGGATAAGAATCAGAAAAATCTTAGGGTCGATTTAACTGAACCAGACCAAAGTCTTGAAACATAGCTGACAACTTAACTGGATCTTTCCTGAAAGGTAAGAGTCAGTCATATGCAATGCATGATATGGATCAAGCAATGATGTTCTCAACGTAAATGAGATTGTAAGGTATGATGCGTTTATGCATGTATCCTGATGTATGTGATGTTTATGGATGTATGTTTTCGTCTTAGGAAAATAAATCCTTGACGGGTGCCGGGAAGTCACATCCTGGGCTGATGTTGGAGAACAATGCTCTGTTGTTTCCGCTGGGGATGATAGTTGCAAGAATACCGGTAGGAGAAGATAACTCCGTTAGGGAATAAACTTGGCGAATGGATTACTCTGCGGGGAGAAAATTATTCTAGTGATCTTGCTGGGGAACAATACTCTGTGGGGAGAGAGGTACTTTGCTGGAATGTTGATGGTAACTTCACTGGGGATACCATTGTTATGTTGGAAGTGTTAATAGACTTCGCTAGGGATAAGAAGACTTCGCCGAGGACGATCTTTCCGTGGCTTTTGGCTGAGGATAACCCAGTTATATCCTGGTAGGGAAATAACCTTTGAATAAAGCCGGGAGACGCGTTCGTGCTCTACGGGGATAAGCTTCCAGAATCTACTAGGGATAAGCTTACTGCTTGGGGAGATGGATTCCAACTTTCCTGGGGAAACTGGATTGGACTCTCCTGGGGAAGTTTTGAACTGTATCGGGGAAGTGACTCCATTGAATGTTTGATATACCGTCGGGGAACAATCTTTAGGTCAAGACTGCTGGGGATGCTTGTTTAGAATGCATGTATATTGCTGGGGAATGTTGAGATCTGCTGGAGGATACCCAACTTCCCTAAGGTTGATTGTAACTTTTCTTGGGGAGAGTGCATTGACTTGCTGGTTCACTCTCTAGGGAATTGAGATATACTGGTTATGTTCTTCAGCCGAACTCACCCTGGTACCTTGGTGGACAGAACAATTAGATTGCTTAGACAACTCTTTATTGCCCCTGTTTCTAATGTTACCTGTAATTAATCCTTGGTTTCGTATGCAAATATTCATGAGTTAGCAAATTATTGTCAATGCATATATCACAAATCGAACCTTGGACGTTCTTCGCAAAACAAAACAGAAAAAGGAAAAAACAAAAGGCAGTTTTAACTGAAAAGTGATTTTTTTATTGATTTTTTGAATTTGCCTGTAAAATAGGCATTTATGTACAAGAGGCTGACGTCCTAGTAAGAGAGCACCGCCGAACAAAAGAGTTTATACATTTGTACAAAGGAAAATAAACAGCTGTGTGAATAGAATAATCCCACTGGGTTCCAACTCTGCTATCGCCTTTATATCTTCGAGCGTCTCATCACTTGATGACCTAGTTGATGATGAAGCTGATCGATCGATGCCGTCTGAACTTGATGTAGATACTGGATTCTGGATGCAAAGTGATCCAATGAGACATAGTATTACGCTTTATCCCTAACTTTTGCCTGGACCGCCCTTTCGGGTTTTCGGTCCACCGGGATACCCATTTTTGCCCAAGCCGCCTTTTCAGGTTTTCGACTTGCCGGGTGTACAAATTTTTCAATTCATCCCTTCATTTTTCCCGAACCCTTTTGGTTCGCCGGGAAGCCCTAATTTTTGCCCAGGTATGTCAACCTAGCGGGTCTTTTTTCATGCGTAATATCTTTTTACTATGTCTGCATTGGCGGGGTGAGGAAGGTCGTCACCATCCATGGTGGTCAGAATCATGGCTCCTCCTGAGAACACATGTTTAACCACAAATGGTCCTTCGTACGTAGGGGTCCATTTTCCCCTTGGATCACTTTGAGGAAGGATGATACGCTTGATTACCAGATCCCCAACTTGATATTCTTGTGGTCTGACTTTCTTGTTAAATGCCCTGATCATCCGTTTCTGATACGTCTGACCATGACAGATAGCAGCAAGTCTTTTCTCGTCAATCAGGTTTAATTGATCAAGTCGTGTCTGGATCCAATCATCTTCGCTCAGATCTGCATCCTTCATTATCCGAAGAGAGGGTATCTGTACTTCGATCGGTAAGACTGCCTCCATACCGTAGACCAAGGAGAAGGGAGTTTCCCCGGTTGACGTCCTGGCTGAGGTACGGTACCCATGTAGAGCGAACGGTAACATCTCGTGCCAATCTTTATAAGTCACTGTCATCTTCTGCACGATTTTCTTGATATTTTTATTTGCTGCTTCTACAGCCCCATTCATCTTCGGTCTGTAAGGAGACGAGTTGTGGTGTTGTATCTTAAACTGCTCGCAGAGCTCAGTGATCATCTTGTTATTAAGATTGGTACCATTGTCCGTAATGATCCTTTCTGGGACGCCGTATCGACAGATCAGGTTGTGCCGAATGAACCGTGCCACGACGTTCTTGGTTACTGTGGCATAGGAAGCTGCTTCAACCCACTTTGTAAAGTAATCAATCGCTACCAGGATGAAGCGATGCCCGTTGGATGCCGTAGGTTTAATCTCACTGATCATATCTATGCCCCACATTGCAAACGGCCAAGGCGCAGTCAGAACATTTAGAGGAACTGGAGGAACATGCACCTTGTCTGCATATATCTGGCATTTATGGCATGTCCGAGAATGTTGGTAACAGTCGACTTCCATTGTGGACCAGAAATACCCTGCCCGAAGGATCTTCTTTGCCATAGTATGTCCACTGGAATGTGTTCCGAAGGTACCTTCATGTAGCTCTTCCATGATCCTTTCTGCTTCTGTCTTGTCCACACAACGCAGTAAGGTCGAATCATGGTTTCGCTTATACAGGATGCCGTTGCTAAGGAAGAACTTTGCCGCGAACCTTCTCAGAAACTTCTTATCGTTGACAGATGCACCTTCAGGGTATTCCTGAGCTTCCAAGTATCTTTTCACCTCATGGTACCAAGGCTTCTCAGTCACCAATTCAGTCTCAAGATCACAACAGTATGCCGGTTCGTCCAGTTTCCAGATAGTGACCCGGGGAGCCTCATTGTCCCATTTGACTTTGAACATGGAAGACATCGTAGCTAACGCGTCCGCTAGCTGATTCTCCTCTCTTGGGAAATGTTCAAAAGTTATCTCTGTGAAGTGGGGGATCAATGTCAACACACATTCTCTGTAAGGAATAAGATTCGGATGTTTCGTATCCCACTCTCCTTTGATCTGATTGATCACGAGAGCGGAATCTCCGAAGACACTCAGAAACTTGATCCTTAAGTCGATCGCAGCTTGGAGACCCATGATGCATGCCTCATACTCCGCCATGTTGTTGGTGCAGTTGAAACATAACCGGGCAGTGAGTGGAGTATGAGTGCCTTGAGGAGATATGATCACAGCGCCGATACCGTTACCCAAAGCATTGGAGGCTCCGTCAAAGTGCATAGACCATCGGGATCCTTCCTCAGGTCCTTCATCCGGTCCAGGTACTTCACAATCAGTCACTATCATAATACTCTCGTCAGGAAATTCGAAGTTCATTGACTGATAGTCGTCTACTGCCTGATGTGCCAAGTGGTCTGCCAATACACCTCCCTTGATGGCTTTCTGAGTCGTGTACTGGATGTCGTATTCCGTCAATATCATTTGCCATCTTGCTATTCTCCCAGACAGAGCAGGCTTTTCAAATATGTACTTTATGGGATCCATCTTTGAGATCAACAAGGTAGTGTGAGTCAGCATATATTGTCTCAGCCGGCGAGCAGCCCATACCAAAGCGCATCAAGTTTTCTCGAGCAGTGAGTATCGAGTCTCACAGTCGGTAAACTTTTTGCTAAGGTAATAAATGGCATGCTCTTTTCGGCCAGACTCGTCATGCTGCCCCAGCACACACCCCATTGAGTTGTCGAGTACTGTCAGGTATAGTATCAGAGGTCTCCCCTCAACCGGTGGCATAAGGATGGGTGGTTCTTGGAGATATTCCTTGATTCTGTCGAAAGCGGCCTGACATTCATCATTCCAACGTACTACCTGATCTTTCTTCAGCAGCTTGAAGATTGGTTCTCAAGTATCAGTTAGGTGCGAGATAAATCGAGCAATGTAATTCAGGCGTCCTAAAAAGCCTCTGACCTCTTTCTCTGTCTTAGGAATTGGCATCTCTTGAATGGCTTTAACCTTGGCAGGGTCCACTTGAATACCCTTATCACTTACAACGAAGCCTAGCAACTTTCTAGATCTTACCCCGAAGGTGCACTTGTTCGGGTTCAACCTCAGTTTGTACAACTTCAGACGGTCAAACAACTTCTGCAGATGATCAATGTGCTCTTCCTCAGTTTGGGACCTTGCGATCATGTCGTCAACATATACTTCTATCTCATGATGGATCATGTCATGAAATAAAGCAACCATGGCACGTTGGTAGGTTGCCCCAGCATTTTTCAGTCCAAAAGGCATGACCTTGTAGCAGAAAGTGCCCCACTGAGTAACAAAGGTAGTCTTTTCCAGGTCTTCAGGAGCCATCTTGATCTGATTGTAGCCTGAAAAACCATCCATGAAGGAGAACACCTTGTGCTGAGCAGTATTGTCAACAAGGACATCAATGTGAGGTAGAGGGAAGTCATCTTTGGGGCTGGCCCTATTCAGATCCCTGTAGTCGACACACATTCTGACCTTACCGTCCTTCTTTGGTACCGGCACCACATTAGCGACCCACTGAGGGTAAGAAGTCACTGCAAGGAACCCGGCATCAAACTGTTTCATAACCTCGGCTTTGATCTTTTCAGACATCTCTGGACGCATACGGCGGACCTTTTGCTTGACCGGAGGGCAGTCTTCCTTAGTAGGCAAATGATGGACCACAATGTCGGTATCCAACCCAGGCATGTCTTCGTAGGACCAGGCAAAGATCTCCATATAATCATGTAACATCTGCGTCAACCGTTGCTTCACGCTGAGCTCTAGGTTGGCACCGATCTTAACTTCCTTCCTGTCTGTATCAGTACCCAGATTTATTGTTTCCACCGGCTCTTCGTGTGGTTGAATTGCCCTCTCTTCCTGGAGTAACAGTCTTGCAAGTTCGCCAGGCACTTCGCAATCATCTTCACCTTCGTCTTCGGCTAAGTTGATCGGATTTTCGAAGTCATAACTGGCAGTAGCAGAGTCGTTACCAGTGAGATCCAGAGTGGATTGAAACCTGTATGAGTGAGTGTGTGTAAATACAGCTGTTTTTGCAATATATAAAGAAAGGAAAGAAAGAAAAGGAGCATAAGATTTGAAATGCGAGAAAACATCCAAGGTCTTTATTCATGATATATGAAATGACAATTAATATACCCTCACAAATGAAACCAACGGTGCCCCGGGTAAGACACCGGGCCATAGAGTTTTAATTGTTTATTACAAATAACAAAACAAAGGAGTTTATTACTGCGTAACAAAAGTAACAGGAGTATGATCTTTAGCAATCCAATTAGTCAATCCACCGTCAGTCGTTGGGTAAATCCAGCTATTGAACTCTGATTCTTCCACCTCATCTTCATCCCCAATGGCATTCACTCCTGGATTGGTAATGAGCACAGGAGGTCTTCTAGTCTTTGCCTTGCGTGCAGCCTTCTGACCCTCTGCAGTAAAACCCAGTCCAAACTTGTCAGTTTTAGGTGTAAAATCAGGGAGCCTGCCCCAGTTAGCACATTCACCTTTCTTGATTACAGCCCGGGCGTCCTTTAGGGAAGCCATCTTTAAAGGAACATCCTCCTCAACCACTGTTTCTGCCGCTGCCAAAGTTGGAGGTACCTCTTCAAAGTGCTGAAAGGGAGTTTCAATAAACTCCCCGTCCATCTCAATATACCTGAAGGAATTCAAATGACTAACCATATACTCCTCCTCTCCCTGTACAGTGACAATCTTCCCTCTGACGGGGTACTTGAGTTTCTGGTGTAGGGTAGAGGTCACTGCCCCAACTTTGTGGATCCAAGGTTGTCCCAGTAGACAAGAATACGATGGACGGATATCCATCACATAGAAAGTAGAGTCGAATACTTGAGAACCCACACGAATAGGAATGTCTACCTCACCATGGACCATCCTCTTAGAACCGTCAAAGGCTCTGATAATGATGTTGCTAGGTTTCAGCTTCAGGCCCTCACAATCTAAACGGTCTAAGGCCTTCTTTGGTAGCACATTCAGGGAAGAACCAGTGTCCACCAACATATGCGCAAGAGTAGTGCCCCTGCATTCAATGGAGACATGCAGGGCGTCATTGTGGTCCTTTCCCTTAGCAGTAAGGTCAGCGTCCGAGAAACCCAAACCATTGTCGGCTGTCAAATTGGCTACGCAATCAGTAAACTGGACTGCAGATGTCTCCTGTGGCACATGGGCCGTCTTGAGAAATGAAATCAAGGCCTTAGCATGGGCCTCTGAGCACAGCAGCAAGGAGAGCATGGAGATCTTGGAGGGGGTATGCCCCAGCTGCTCGACAACATTAAAGTCACTCTTCTTAATTATCTTCAGAATTTCCTCCATCTCTTGTTGGGAGGCCTCAGCATTTACAGATTTTGGTGCCTCCATCCGGGCAGGCTCGTCTTCAATCCCTTTGCCCCGAGCATTAGATGACTCGGCAGCAGGGGAAACAACTTGATCAGAAATGGGAACAGATACACTTGTAGGTGTTATAGTGAGAGGTCTTCGAATGGCGGGTGGCGCAATGTCAGGCGAGAAGAGTCTGCCACTGCGGGTAACTTTTGATGGACCAGTGATATTGCTGATGCTGGTGCCAGTGTTGAACTCTTGCTTTATACCCTGTACATACACATCTGCCCCATAGTGCCATGGGACAGCCTTATCAGATTCATAGGGGAGAGGCCCCGGAACAGTAATCACAATGGGTGCGACAGCCATGATTTTAACCGGCTTCCTTGGGAGAGCCTTGATCGGATTATTAAAGATCGTAACAACAGAAACTTCTTCCACCGGAACAAACTGAACAGCAGTCTTCTTGAACAAAATCTCTTTACTATCCATCAGGCTTTGGATGCCCAACTTCAGCAAAGGACAACCAGAAAGGGAAACGGCACAGAAAAGGCAACCTTCACTACAACCCGGAAATAAACCGGCCAGCAGTAGGTTCCTCTTAACAGTCATCAGAGGAGTAGCTACATCATTCACAGAAACGGCATACACATCTTCATCAACGGCATTCACTCCATGCTGGGGCATAGGAGCAGTCACCACATTTGGCCTCTCAGGCGCTTCAAATTGTATCTCTTTTGCGTCAATAAGGTCTTGCACCTTATTCCTTAAGGCCCAGCAATCGTCAGTGGAATGCCCCAGGCTATCGGAGTGATAAGCACAACGAGCATTTGGATTGTACTTGGGAGAGGCAGTGTTCACAACCTTCGGGGCCTCTCTAACAATCACTAAATTGGTGGATAGCAACTGCGGAAAGATTTGCGACAAGGTCATACTCAGCCGGGTGAACTCCCTTCTGGGTCTTTCAGCCCTTTGTGGATTAGTTTGCCGAGGAGCGGCAGCAGGCTTGGCAATCATCACCGCATTGACAAGTTGGCGGCGCTCAGGTTTCTCTTGTCTTCTAGACCCATATACAGCACTGGCCTCCTTCTTAAAGGGCTTCTTCTCAGAACTCGCAGATGCACCCTTTTGAATTTTGTCGGACTTCATTCCAGCCTCTATTCTCTCTCCAGTCAGAATAAGATCAGTGAACCCTGCAGACGAGTTACCGATAAGATGATTGAAAAATGGCCCAGATAGGGTCCCCAAGAACATATCCACTAGCTCACGGAGGTTGCACCCTGCCAGCCAGATCCCTCCACTTCTGCGCATACTCTTTGAAACCTTCACTTGACCCTAGCGACAAACCCTGGAGTTGGGTACGTGAAGGAGCAAGGTCGGCATTATATTGATACTGCTTATAAAAAGCAGTAGCCAACTCCTCCCAGTTACGAACCTTGGTCCCATCCAGCTGATAGAACCATTCGAGATGAGTCCCTGAAAGACTCTCCTGGAAGAAGTGGATCCACAAATTCTTGTCCACTGTGTACGGCTGAATCTTCCGCACATAAGATCTGAGGTGTAGCTTGGGACAAGACGCCCCGTCATACTTGGTGAAAGATGGTGCCTTAAACTTGTGAGGGATGATCACACCAGTAGATAAGCCCAAGTCTCCAAAATCCAGCCCAGGCACTTGTTGGATCTCCATGGCGTTCAGTCTGTCTTCCAACTGTTTATACCGGTCTTCAGCAGGAGGATATTGTTCCTCATTAAAGTCAGTCTCGTTGTCAGAGACTACCAGACTAGGACCTTTTCCCCCTTGGGGACTGCTCTTGCCCACAGAAGAACCAGCCTCTTCATTCTGTAGAGTGTTGCCAAACCTTCGGCCCGAGTTGAAAAGAACAGTTCTCTTCTTCTTCTTCTTCTCCTTCTTCAGGAGTAAGGCCTTCAGCTCTTCTTGGCCTTGAGCCAAACCCATGATCAGCTCCTGAAATTGCGCATTCTGCGCCTGAAGGGCCTTGATAGACATCTCAGTTGATGATGAATCAGGGTTCATGATGCTGAAATAAACAGCGAAGAACAGTAAGCAACCTAAAAAGAAGAATACCTGCTATGCACATGATGAATGGAATGCGTATGATTTATGTTTTCAAAGACAATCGGGAATCAACTTTGTAAACAAAAAGGAACGTACTTCATTAGATTCAACTTTGAAACTTAAATTGCTCAACAGGTTGCCCTTAGGCATTTACAAAAATGGAAATACTGAAAAGGGAAATAAAGCTGTAAAAGGACATCCAGAGCTCCTCATTGATCCCAGGGTCTCCTCTTCTCAGTACGGATGTAGTCATTCAGAGCTCGCTCACTCTCCAACTGCTTTGTCAGCTTCTGGATCTTCAATTCCTGCTCGTTGAACTTTTCCCGGTAAGAATCCCGTTCTTCTCGAAGTTGTGACCAAGACCTCTTTAATGTCTCATAATCAGTAGGTATCTGAGGAGGGAGGACAGTTGGAAGAGCCCCATCTTTGTCGGGATACTCAAGAATGACGGGTCTGACAGCTTCGTATGGCATACCTAACTTCTGAGCACGGATGCGAACCCATTTGTAGTAGGCTTCCATAGGTAGAGAAGTCTTTGGCCCCAGCTCTTGTGGGTCAGCTTTATGAACTCTGTCCCAAGCCTTGATGAACCTACGACGCAGCTCGTCACTATCCACCTGAAACTCAAAACTGATGTGAGGCACCAACATTTCATGAGGCCATGCTCTTCTGGCTCTTCCAAACTGACGGAGCGCTAGACATGGGTTGTAAGAGATTCCTCCTTGAGTACCAATCAAAGGGACATTAGGGTATTCTCCACAACGATCAATAACAGCTATCTCATCCAAACCTCTGAAAGTCCAGATGATGTCCTTATCAGTGAGAGACATTAACCTATGAGCCCAACCTCTTCCTTCTTTGTTCTTCAGCACGAACTTGGGGAGGTGCGAACTAAACCACCTCACCAACAAAGGAGTACAACACCACAGAGTTCCTCGTCTTCGGGCAGTACGAGCATAAAGTTGTTGCAGGATGTCACCCAAGAGAGTGGGCACAGGGTTCTGAGACATAAAGATCCTTATGGCAGTGACATTGATGAAGTTGTCAGGATTAGGAAACAAGACTAGCCCATAGATTAAGAGAGCCAAGATGTCTTCATATGCCCTAAAGTCCAAGTCATTCCAGAAACTGTTAGCTTTACCAATCAGAAACTTGGCCAAGAAACCCTTAACTCCGCTTCTAGTCACCCAGTTGTCCATTACTTCTTGATGTGTCAAGGGAAGAGCTGCAGCAACCTCCTCAAGCCTGAGGGTCTTTTCCCAACCAGTGTAAGGAGTCTGATCCAAGATAGGGATACCAAGCAAATCAGAGAACTCTTCCAGGGTAGGGACCAGCTGGAAGTTTTGAAAGGTGAAGCACTGGTACAGAGGGTCATAGAACTGGGTCAGGACACTCATCAACTGTTGATCCCACTTTGCAGTGACTAAACTGAGAAGAGAACCATGCCTCTGGATGAAGGAAGTGGTATTTGGAATCCTGCTAACCAACTCTTCAAGCAACTCAGGTGAGTGAACAAAGTTGAACCGGATAGTATTCCTTCGCATAGGCATCATGATGTCCTGAAAAACAGAGCAAAGGTGAAACCCTCTTGTATTTGAAATGGTCAGTCCTTATGCAGGATGCATGCAATGCTCATGATGTTATGATGTTATGATAAATCACACCACAGATATTTACAAAGGCACACATGTAAGGCACACAAGTCACACAAGGCAAGCCCTTAAAGTTTAGGCCAGCATGAGGTCTAGGTATTACCCTCTTTCAGTTTGTTGGTTCATACCTGTCCTATCAAAGTAATCGGGTTCTTAGAGGATCCCAATATCATTGACTACCCTCAATCGGTCATAACTCCAGCATCGCAATCTTTTCTTGCGGCCAGAACCATCACGAGAGTTTAGCCTCAATGGGCGTAGCATACTGCTATTGTTCTAATGGCCAAGTTGTGTCATTTAAGGTTCTAAGGTCTATTGGTGCTTAATGACTCCTCAGAAGACCCATATTCTCCTCGTTGCAACACAAGGGATATCAGTACAGACCAAGGTGCCACACCAATGTAGCCACTGCTTCACCCATGTCGGTCTACGTCGGACAGGTCCCTCACAGCTTATGCTACCTAAACAGGGTATCCCCAGATCCGGGTTAGGATCTATGTCACTCCCATGCAACCCACAATTTAAAGCAAGCAAGTCAATACAATTGAAAACACAGTGATCTTAGTCCTAAGGTACACCTCACTTTAAGTGTCCCCAGCATAGTCGCCAGTTCTGTGATCGGTGGATTTGGAACTGACTGTTTAACGCTGGTTCGCGAAATGTCACGGAATCAAGAGTCGCCACCGTCTTTTATTTTCTCCAAATGGAAAGGACAAAAGCACAGAAAAATTCCTTATAGAGATTGCTCTCAGTTCGGGAGGTAGATTATAGAAAGGGAAGGTGTTAGCACCCTTTCTATCCATGGTTATCCATGGGCTCTTAGATACTTGCTCATTTGTGTTTTCAAAATTGTTTGTTTGCTTTTCAACTGTGGGTTTAAAAAAGTTTCTTTGAAAATTCCAGTTCGACTCTTGTATCGGTCCTCAAGAGTGTTTGAAAAGTTGCTTTCGAAAGCTTTTTGAAAAGGTGTCGGTGTGAAAAGAAGTTTTGATTTGTTTTTGAAATTAGAGCAAGTATTTACGAGTTCTCTACCTACCCTAAGGAATTCGTCTGTGTAAATGTCCTTAAAGTAGTGCCATCCCACCATTGAGAGGTAGGTAGCACCACCGTTGGAGGTGTTCGGGTCAATTCGAGAGTTCGGGACATGGTGATCCCCTGAGCAATAGGAAGACACCTTAGAAGCTACCCTCATGCCATATTCATGGACATGAGGACTTACTAAAACATCCTCTACTCGACGACCATCTTTCGAGGGGCAAGGCAACAGTGAGGCGTACCCTAGGGGTGGTGTGTGATTTGTGTGTCATGTTCATTTATGTTTATCTTGTTCATGTATTGGTGATCTACGCGTTGCTTTTATTTTGGCATTCATTCTTTCATGCAAATTATTAACAGTTAAAAGATGTGGAATTAAAAAGTCCTACGCTATTACAAAGGTGCGGGTCTACATCGCCAAATTAATCCAAGACCCGATTTGAAAAATAAAATGCGGAAAGATAAATATCCTAATTAATCTATTACATGGCTTTGGGATAAATACATTATATTTACAATAAAAGAAATAAAAGTAAAACGCGAGAAGAAGTAAAGTCGGGAATGCGAGGGCGTTGGACCCTTTTAAGGAAATTAAATTACAATTTATAAATTAATTAAGTTAAATGAGAAAAGGAAATTATTTTTTGAGTTTTTGTATTTATGGAATTAGTAAGAAAATTAAATGAAATTAAAACCCTAATTCTAAACTATTTTTAATTTATTAAAAAAATGTTTAAATTTAACCTAGTTTTAACCTAATTATTTAATGGAAAATTCATTTACAAAATAAATAATTAATTATTAATAATGGTAAAAAGAAAAAAAAGGAATAAAAGTGTAAAACCCTAATTCTACATTTTTTAGTTTATATATAAAAAAATATTAAAATTAAACCTAGAATTAAAACTAAATTAATTAATAAAATTTATTTACAAAAAAACATTTAAATAAAATATATTTTTATTTTTTGTCTTTCTGATTTTTTTGTTATTTTTGGTATTTTTATAAAATTTATTTTGATAAATTAAAAGAAAATAATTAAACTAAAAACAAATAATATAAAAAAATATAAAAAGGAAAAGTGAAAGAAATACAAACACTAGGGGGGGTTCTGCCCCAATCTGGAGGTTATTTTGTGAGCAATTAGGCCCAAGAAGCTTGGCCCTTTCTGACTTTTCAATGATCATGTGCGTATGCGTTGACTGAGGCATTCCATAGACTTTGGATCCTGGCCACTGGAGGGATGATCATGGCCATTGGATTGATCTTTATGTATAGATGGCAAGCACAGATATGGAGGCCTATGATACTCCCTTGAGAACATGCTGCATGGAATTATGTTAGCAAGAAAAATATTGAAATAACGTGGGGGACCTGGGGATCGAACCCAGGTCCCAATGCTTACCAAGCCATATGCCTGCCAACTGAGCCATTAGCGCGTTTGGAATATAATATGGAAAATAAAGAATATAATGTAAAACAATGACTAGTGGTGTCCTTCGCGCGAAAATTCAAACGCGCCTGTGAGCCATGGACACGTCCTCCATCTTCTTCATGCTGCCTGCAAAATAAAAAGAGATAGCGGGGGTTTTAAACCCCCACTAAATAGCATATGTGAAAATAGCGATTAGGCCACCGTTGCTCATAAATTGAGCGCGACCTGTGGGTTGAGTTCGTGTGAAGCTTCTGGTTCTAATGGCATAAGTCTCGTTGGCCAATTTTTCCCCAAGCGTAAAGCCCTAATTTTTGACCTCTGCAACCCTAACAAGCTCCAATGGTGGATTCATGTACAGGGCACGAAAACTCAATTAAACGATGTTGTTAGCTTTAGAATGGTTGGATTAGTACAAATCAACAAAAAAATGCAACGAGGATGCGTATAAATTAAAACACGAATGTGAAAAATGTTAAGAACAGGACGGCTTCGTGTTACAAATTCTTTGCGTTAGAAGCTATGGTTTTGATCCAGAAAGTTTCCTTGAGGCCTTAGCAAGCTATTGGAATCAATATTTTGCCTTGAAACCAACTCTAAGTGCATTTTCAGTTTTCAATTTTTTCACAAAAAATGCCAAGTTTTTATTCAGGTTTGGGCGCAGCTTCCAGGTTTTTAGCATTAGGTTTAGCATCCTGTATATGTATGGGACGAATTAGGGTAAGAATTTGAGTCCATAACCCTTTGCATTGATGAATCCAATATTTGATTTCCATGGAATCTTTTTCAATATTTTCTTCATGAAGAACATGCCAATTTGCCCCAAATATTTCCTTTTTTGATGTGCACGAGATCCTTAGGTTTTATTAGACCTATTAGCTGCATAAAAAGATTTAGAATACATGCTTTTGTATTTTTTTTCATATTTTATTTAATTAAATGAATTAATGGTGATTAAAAATTCAAATAAATAATAAAAAATGATGAAATGACTCCCTTTTGGGCCAAATGGTCGTGCGTAGCCTTTGGATAATGATTCTTGGAAGAAAATGTGGCCCATTAGCAATTTTGAGGCATTTGAAGTAAAGTTGACTTTTCAAATTTCCCAAAACTTTCCCAACTTCCACAAGGCATATCTTGCTCAATTTTTAAGCTTTGATCATGTTCATGGACATTTTGGAAAGGTCTTGAAGTCCTCTAAACAATGCCTTTGGTCCCATGTCATTTGGATTTACCAATCTCAAGTTATGGTCTTTGACTTAAAGTCCCTTTTTGTTGACTTTTGAAAATGACCTATAATGTTGAAATTGATAACTTTTTGTGAGAGCATTTCTTGGACTTGAAGTGTGAAGAGGAGTTGTAGGAAATGTCTTTCTCTTCAAAATGAGCTTTGGATGGAACTTTTCTGATGAACCATGTGGAAGTTATGCCTTGGTCAAGTTACAGTTGACTTTTTCAACTGTCCAAATATGGAAACTTTTGCATCTTGAGACTTTTTGAGCCATGCCTTGAAAATCATGATCAAGAATTGATCAAATGATGTTTGTGGCTTCAAAATAAGATGTTGACCAAAAATTTGAACTTTTGACTGTCAAATGACCATTTTGCCCCTGCAGTTGACTGCTAAGCAATTTAGGGTTTTTGACTATGCAATTTTGTGCTGTGAGTCTTGAAACTTGACATGAGGATACTTGACAATGTTTATAGGCATGTGGGACTAGTTTGGGCCCTTGGAAACTTCAATTTCTTTGTCAGAACCAAAACCCTAGTTTTTGACTGTTAGGAGGCCTTTGAACTGTGCAACCCTTGGGGAGATTTTGAAGCATGCTCTTTGCAAATCTTGAAGAATATGGGAGGGCAAATTTTGGGGTACAACAATGAGTATGTTTGTATGAACAATTTTGAGACTCTAATGCTTGTTATTGGTGAGTACTTAACAAACAGGTTATGTTTCTGATGGATGGTGTGGCCAAGACATTATAAGAGAATTAGTTCTGCTTCTGCACTACACAAGTTCTGTTGAACAATAGTGAGACACTCTAGAAGGCTCTGATGTTTGTCTAAAGAAACCAGTCAAAAGATCTGAAGACAGAGTTGCTACTTAAGTCCAGATGTTGAAGACTCATGTTTCTGAAACAACGGTTTCTAAAGAAATAGTTAGAAGATCTGAAGACAGAAGTTTCTACTCAAGTCCAGATGCTAAAGACTCTAGTTTCTAAAGACCCAAGGCTCTAAAGATAAGGGTTCTAAAGACCAAGTGCTAAAGACTCTAAAGACAGAAGATCTAAAGATTCTAAAGACTTAAAGTTCTAAAGATCCAAGGCTCCAAGAAAAGGTTCTCTCAACCAAGTGTTGAAGACTCTGAAGATGCAGTTCTGAAGAATCTGAAGACTTGAAGTTCTGATGACCTTGTGTTATGTTCTCACTTATAAACTCATGCTCGCAGAATCCTATGAAGTGCATAAGGAAAGAAGATAATGTTAACATGGTACAAATAGTACATGGTACAATCAACATTTCATTCCACTACCGTGAAAGGAAGGAAGCGTCACACGATCTTGGCCCCCACGTTACTATTTAAGTTGCCAATGTTTCTAGAAATCCCAAGAGTACCCCTCAACAAATATATTATTTTATTGGCTATATAAAGGCTTGAAGATTAAGAGAGAAAGCTGCCAATTCAATGAATAATCACGTGCAAACGCTGGTCATAGATTTCATATTCCTAAGTCACAGTTCTTAAAATAGTTTACATATTCAGCTTGTGTAGAAGCAATATTCTTGTAAACAAAACTTGTATTCAAAAGGTTGTTTGATTTTCCTTAAAGGACCGGGTAGGTCTATATCCTTAAGAAGTCTAGGACTTGCGAGTTTTAGAGGTTGTTAGTCACTTGTGGGTAGCTTATGCATTGTAATAATTATGTTAATTATTGTTTGATATTCCTTAAGGAACCAGGTAGGTCTGTATCCTTAAGAAGTATTTGACTTGCGAGTATTAGAGGTTGTTAGTCACTTGCGGGTAGCTTGTGAAAATTGTAATCAGTTTGGTTATAGTCAATTAAGTCCTCAATTGAGTGAGGAGAAATCACCTTGGCGGGTAGACTATACTAGCTTGATAATTTTCAAGTGAACTAGTATAAACATTGTAATACGGTGGGAGAACTGACTTGGTGTTTTGCGTTTTATTGCAAATGTTGCGGATAGCAAGAGTCGCCACTGACTTTTATTTTATCCAATAAAGGAAAGGGTGAAAAGAACAGGAAAGACCTTTTGAGAATTTTCTTGAGTTCGGGGGGTAGGTTATGAAAAGGGAAGGTGTTAGTACCCTTTTCATCCGTAGTTATCTACGGGCTCTTAATTGCTAGCTCACTTTGAAAGGCTTTGTGTTTGTGTAAGTTTGAAAGTATTTTGAAAACGCCTTCGTTCGGTAAACTTTACAATGATTCTAGTATCGTTGAGAATGTATACAAAGTGTTGGTTTTGAAAATATTTGTTGAAAAAGGAGTGTTTGGAAAGATGTTTTGAAGATGCCAATGTAAGGTCATTTTGTAATAATTCTCGTATCATTGAGAATGTATACAAATGTTCGTTTTGAAAAGTTTTTTGAAAATGTGAGGTGTGAAAATGGTTTTGTTTTATGAGCAAGCAATTACGAGCAATCTACCTACTCAAAAAGTCTTTGTTCTTTTTCTCCTCCTTTAGATAGTGCTACTTTACCATTGGTTGGTAGAGAGCCGTATCATTGGATATGAGGACAGGCGTGGGTCATTGTATAGTTATATAAGGCAATTTGTGGAATGTTTTAGAAATTTATTATAAGGGACTAAGATCGTTTACCGAAGGCAACATTGAAGGGTCATCGAGGGACTACGATCTTTTAATCGAGGGTTTTTGCTAAAACGTCTCACATTCGAGGGACATGACTGTTTTTATCTGAGGCAACAAGTGTGGGTTATCCTAGAGGTGCATGTGTGCAAGGTGTGTTTGTTTTCAAGTATTTTATCTTTGAATTAGGGTTTTTCTAGGTTTGATTTTAAGTCTTGTCATACAAACCCTAATTACTAGAAATAATAAGGAAAATGATAAATTGTGGAATTAAAAAAGTCCTACGCTATTATAACGCTTTGGGAATAGGGGGTACAATTTTGTGAGATGGGGAGGAAAGCAATAAACCTAATTATCTATTAAAAACCATTGAACATGAATAATACTAAAATGCGCAAAATGTAAAGTAGAGAAAAATAAATTGTTTTTGTGGCTTTTTGATGGAAAGGTTTAAATTAACTTAATTAAATTAACTTAATTAAATTAATTAATATTTTAAAATAAAAATAGTAAACCTAATTAAAGTGATATCAAAATTAATTGTACTAACTAAGAGGAAAAATAATTTGAATATAGAAAGGCCTAAATCTAAGTTAATTTTAGAAGGGAAATTAATTGTTAAAAAATATTTTTGAAGTTTTATTTGTTTGGAAAAAATGAAGAAAAATAAAATAAATAAATCCAATTATATTAAAAATATATATTTTTGCATTTTTGATTAAATAAAATAAATAAAAAGATAAATAAAATATAAATAATATAAAAAATTGGGCTTGGGTGTTAAAAAGTAAAAGAGGTGCGAAAAAGAAATTTTTTGGCAGGCCCAACATATGTCCTTTTTGAAATCAGAAAAAAAAAAGAAAATGTTTGTAATTAAAAAATATTAGGCCTACGCTATTAGTAAGTAAAAGGGGTATAAGAAAGTAAAAACAAAAAAGAATGAGGCCCAAGTTCGGGGAAGCCCAGCGCTAATATGAATCATATGTGGATGGCCTTCTGAGGTGCATCATGGTCATACGTCTTGGTGCATTGGATACTCTTTGAATTAGATCTAATAGTGATGAGATGAGGGTACATGATGGACTCAAGGAAACCAGGCGCGCTGAGTCTGCAAAAAATATGTGAAAAAAATACAAAAGGATACCACTAGGGCTCGAACCTAGGTCCCTATAGATCAATGCCTTAGCGCGCGCTTCTCTACCACTGGGGTGGCTGTTTCATCCGGTAGTAAAACAACTTACAATAAAATCAATTCTGATATTTGAAAATGGCTTCATCTTCAACCTTGCATGTGCAGAGATGAACATCACCATGGCCAAAATTGTAACTTCTTCATTTCTCAACCATTTTCAAAATTGTAAACATGAAAGTTATTCCATTTTTCACCACGAATTCAACCATATAAATAACTAAAGCTATAAATCAAAGATGAACATGAATTTTGTTTGGTACCAAATAAAACCTAATTTTTTCAGAAAGTTCAACTTCAAAATTCGCATCACTCCGGCAACATAAATGAAAACTAAAGGCATGGTTAGCTTCAGGGCAATGATGCCTACATTTTTCATTCACAAAGTAACCATTAATGATGCTTGTATAGAGAGTTCAAAGTTGAGAAAACTTACCTAAAAACTGGAATTCGTGTTTGGAGTTTGAGCACTCCTGGAAGTGTTGTGATGATCTGGATAGCTTCACTAACTCCTAGGAAGCTAATGCAATGCTTACTTTGTGTTGAAAGTGCCTGAATATTCCTAGAGAAGTCAAGTTGCAGGTTTGAGTTTTTGAGTTTAGAGGATGATGGAAATTAAGTTAAAGTTATGAAATAGGGGCGGGGATGAGTTGTATATGATGTATGGAAGCTTTGTGATTGATTTAGAGAGGAAACGCACGAGTGGATTGTGAGTTTGAAGTTCAAGGTCAGAAATAACAAGCAATGGAGGTTTTGATGCAATTTCTGGTTTTAGGGAGTTTTAGGGTGTTTCAAGGCTTGTGAATTTGTGTCTTAGCTAACAAATAACTTCTCTATTTATAGATAAAAGGTTTTGGAGGCTCTAGCAATCAGATTTTAAAAATCACATGTTATGGTTTTGAAACATGTTTTTGAAGCAAACTTGAAATACATAGTTTTAATGCATAGTATAAGCATGGTCTGAATAGTTAGAGGCTCTAGACAAGTTGCTTCTGGATTTGAGATTATGTGTGTTCAGAAGGAACAAGTGCAAAGCTCAAGGAGAGTGGACTTTGTGATTAAAGCCATTTTTCCAAAATGGAAATGTTACCTTTGTACCAAAAATGGATTAATCATTTGGACAATGGCTCAAGCAATTGGATCATAGCTTAATCAGTTGTGTAAATATATAATTTTTGAGTGATTTTCAAGTTTGAAGGCCTGCCAAGCAAGATTATGCAGCATGCTTGAAGATTGGATCATAAGGTTCATCACAAAATGACCTAAAATTCAAGAATAGATGCTCAACTTCTTCTCTTGATTCTCCTAGCTCAAGCATGGCCTCTTCAAGTTATTAGACATTTTGGAAAGCTTGAAACATTGCCTACAAACTTCATGTTGACCACTTTGGCTAAATCAACTTGGTGAAAAATTGCCAAGAATTTGGACAAAAAATCTGCCTAACTTGATGAAAATTTCACTAAATGTTTTTGATAAAAAGTCATGACTTCATGGGCCTATATCTCATAATCTAAGCATTTTTTGGACATCCATACTAAAGGAAAAAATTGTAGAATTCATCAAGATCTACAACTTTCATGTTGAAAGTTTTTGTTGAATCCTCTTGCATCTTGGTGAAAAATTGTCATGAAGTAGTGAAATTATCAAGGTTAAAAAACACTTAGAATTTTTCTTTGTCTTAAAAATCTTGACTTTTGTTGACTTTTCTTGATTCTTTATGATCAATTTTAATATTTTTGAATGTCTTGATGAATTTTGATCTTTGAAATACAATGTTGACCAAAAAGTCAAAGTTTGACTTTTTGTGTGTTAGTTGACTTTTCATCAGTTGATCAAATTTCAACTATCAATCCATTGATCTTGAGAAATGATTTGAGACATGAAATTAGGTCAAGATATTGTGTTTGAGTCCTTGAGATCATGCTTCAAGCCATTAGGTCATGTACTAGGTCAAAAGTCATTGATCAATCATTCTCAATCAAAACCCTAATTTTGACAATTTCGCTCCTTTGATGATTTGAATGCTTTTATTGAGGATTTATGATCAACCCTTGATAAATTTATTAATATTACTTAAAAATGTTGATGTGGGCAAACAATTATGAAGTTTGACTGTATGTTGTCCACAGTTGACTTTTTGCTCAATATAGTTGATTTTCAATCATCTGAGCAATTGACTGAGCAATTTTGAGATGCAAGACTTGAAACTTGGCATGAGCATTCTTGGAGACCTATAATGAACCATGGAAGTCATTTGAGGCATCAAAAATCCAATTGTCCTTGATAAAACCAAAACCCTAATTTGTGGTCTCAGTGCTTAGGAGGTGAGCTTGTTTGATCAACTCTTTGAGAATCCTTGAGCATTTAAGATCTTTTGTGAGAAATGTATTGAGAAAAGAGAGGAAATATTTTGGGGTAAAACATACATACACTTTTATTTACTTCCTGTTCTTACTTATTGTTATTATCAAGAGTGAATGAAAAAGGATTTTAACTTAAAGGGGAATATTTTTAAAGAAAAGTTTTTGTTTTAAAAACAGAATTCAACCCCCCCCCCCCCCTTTCTTGTGTTTTTCACACCTTAAATTGGTATCAGAGCCTGGTTCTGAGGAGATAAAAGTTTGAATTTTTATCAACACTAAATTGTGTCCAGTACTAATCCAATGTGTAAGAAAAACCAATGGCTACACCTACTTCCACTATTGATAATAGAGATAATGATAGGGATCACTATAGTTTAAAACCTCCTAAGTTTGATGGGGAGAAATTTGAATATTGGAATGATAGAATAGAAAGTTATTTTATAGCATATGACTTGGATCTATGGGACTTGATAGTTGATGGCTACACTCACCCAGTAGACGATAAAGGTCATAAGATTGCAAGAAGTGCAATGGCATAAGAACAAAAGAAAGTATGTAGAAATCACTACAAATCTAGAACCATTCTTCTAAGTGTTATTTCATATAATGAATATGAGAAAATCACAGATAGAGAGACTGCAAAGTCTATTTTTGATACTCTTCAGATGAAACATGAAGGCAACACGCAAGTAAAAGAAACAAAGGCTCTAGCCTTAATTCAAAAATATGAAGCCTTCAAAATGGAAGACAGTGAATCTGTGGAAACGATGTTTTCAAGATTTCAGACTGTTGTGGCGGGGCTTAAGGTTCTGAATAAAGGTTACTCCACTGCAAATCATGTTAAAAAGATTATCATAAGTTTTACTGTAAAATGGAGACCAATGGTAACTGCTTTAAAATTGTCAAAGGATCTGAACAACACCTCTCTTGAGGAGCTGATTAGCTCTTTAAGAAGTCATGAAATAGAGATGGAACAAGATGAACCTCAGAAGAGGGTAAAATTAGTTTCTATAAAGTCTACTTCTGGTAAAACCAAAGCTTATCAAGATAAGGAAGAATCGTAAGAAGATTCAAATGATAATGAACTCTCTTTGGTATCCAGAAGAATAAGTCAAACCTGGAAGCATAGACAAAGCAAGTTCAAAGGTCAACGAAGGACACATGGAAGAGGTGAATCCACTTCTGGTCATAGGAGTGCTTTTGGAAAAGAAGTTACTTGCTTTGAACGCAACGAGCCTGGACATTACAAAAATGATTGTCCAAAGCTTAAGAAAGACAAGAAGCCTAAGAAGGCTTACAAAGCTAAGAAGGGTCTCATGGAAACATGGGATGATTCAGAATCAGAAGATGAAGATTCTGATGAAGAGCATGAAAACATGGCATTCATGGCCACGACCAGCAAGGGAGAAGCAGCATCAGAAGACGAACTGACACTTAACTATGAGTCAGACTCTGATGACGACAAAGAGGTACTTTCTTCCTTATCTCGCTCCGAACTTGAAATTTGTTTATTTGAATTAACAAAAAGGTATCAATCTCTTCTAAGTAAACATAAAATCTTGAAAAAGAGTTTTGTATCTAATTCTAAGAACACTACTATAGATGAGCAAAATATTTCGGACTTAAATGAAAAACTATTTATTTTATAAAAACCAAACATCATTCTGAAAAGTAAAGTGTCTAGATTAGAAGAAGAGATTTTCTCTAACACATATGTTGCTAACAAAGTAATCAAATATGATAGAGCTTTTCAACACTTCCTTTCTAAAAGCATAAATAGAAGAAAAATGGCTTCAATGATCTATGGTGTTAGTAGAAATGGAAGCAGAGGCTTGGGATATTCAAGACCATCAAATAAAATTGATTAGACTATGAATTTCAAACCAAAACCTCTTTCTGAACATTCCGTGCTTGCTATCATAGACTTGAAATGTCCAGAACAAGAAGGTTCTAATATTACTGTATCACAAACACAGACATAGAAGGAAACTTCTAATCCAAAGTATCATGCACAAATTTCACATGATTATCCTGTTGCACAAAAGTCCAAAGGTGTCAGAACCTATGGAACTTCTAACAAAATAGGACCCACAAAGTGGGTACCTAAGGATCAGATAATCTACATTGCATATTTCCTTGATGGCGCCACTAAAACACCAGTCTTGGTACCTAGACAGTTGATGCTCGCAACACATGACAAGCGAAAGGCATATGTTTCAAGATTTGGAACTTAAGTCTGGAGGGATTGTTGGGTTCAGAGGCAATCAGAAGGGAAAGTGTTAGAACAAAGTTTGAATCTACTACCCTATGTTTAAGTTTTGATGATAACAAATTGAAAAGATATACTATTTATGTGACTCATGTAAGAACTACTTGCTACCTAAAATATTACTTTCTATTTTGCAGAAACTCTGATAGGTATCAGCAAGAGCACACCTAATCAGCATCAGAATATTTGTTCTTAACGTCAGCATCAGAAGATGCTATATCAGAATACCAGAATCAGAAGAATAACTCATGCGTATGCTGAAGCTTGATGAACAGAACTGCGCTCAACACTCTGATAAAGACAACAACAGTTCATCAGAACTTAAGCAGAGTCAGAATGAGCCAAGCCAGAACATGCATTAAGTAGCAACGGTACTGTGCATTGAAAGCAAATTATTACCAACGGCCTCATTCCAGACAAGATCTGCTTAATAAGGAAAGTTTGTTATTAGCATTGAATCAAGATTATTTCTCCAACGTTCAACAATCTCAGTGCTATATAAACAAGACTATGAAGATTGAATTGGCTAATGCTCTACATCATATTACACGCCTAAAAGCTATTCTACATCTTCTCATCCTCAGTTTGCTAAAAAGCTCCATAATTCCTTACTATTATATTTTAGCAATCTAGTTTCATAAGCTTAAAGTGTGTAACATCACAGTTGTGATACAGTTTTGTAGAAAACATTCACACACCTAGATTTATCTTCTTTGTAAGAAAGTGTTTCCTTGACAAACCGAGTTGTGGTTTGTATCAAGAAGGCTTTAGCAGTTGTTAAAGCAGTTTGTAATATTCAGTTGAATATAGTGGATTAAGACCTCGTTGGAGAGAGGCGAAATCACCTTGACGAGTGGACTGGAGTACTTTGAGATCAAATGAACCAGGATAAAAATATCTTGTTCATTGCATTGATTTTCAGTTTTACAATTCAACCCCCCCATCTTGTGTTTTTCACTTCTTCAATTGGCATCAGAGCGCCTGGTTCTGAGCTAAAACACTTAACTGTGTCAGTACAAGATCCAGCGTCAGAAAAACACAATGGCAGGAACTTATTCTCACACCAGCAATGACAACCATGAGGACAGAGACAGATTCAGCGGGAAACCTCCAGTCTTTGATGGCGAAAACTTTGATTACTGGAAAGACAGAATTGAAAGCTTATTTCTGGCACATGATGTTGATCTGTGGGATATGGTGACATATGGATACACGCACCCTGTGAATGCAAACGGTCAGAAGATTGATAGGAAAACAATGTCTGACCAACAAAAGCGTGACTTCAAGAATCACCACAAGGCCAGAACCATCCTTCTCAGCGCCATCTCCTATACTGAATATGAAAAGATCTCCAACAGAGACACAGCAAAGAACATTTTTGACTCACTCAGAATGACGCATGAGGGCAACGTTCAGGTCAAAGAAACTAAAGCTTTGGCGCTCATTCAGAAGTATGATGTGTTCAAAATGGAAGAATCTGAATCCATTGAAACAATGTTCTCAAGATTCCAGATTCTGGTAGCTGGTCTCAAGGTTCTGGACAAAGGATACTCTACTGCTGACCATGTCAAGAAAATCATCAGAAGCTTACCCAAGCAGTGGAGACCAATGGTTACAGCTCTGAAGCTAGCAAAAGATCTCAACAAAATTACTCTGGAGGAACTTATCAGCTCCCTCAGAAGTCATGAGATAGAGCTAGAAGCTGACGAGCCTCAGAAGCAAGGTAAGCCTTTAGCATTAAAATCTAACAAAAAATCTGAGTCTAAAGTTTTGTAGGCAGTAGAAGAAACATCTGATGGATCCTCATCAGAAGAAGACGAACTCTCCCTCCTCTCCAGAAGAGTAAATCAATTGTGGAAGCAGAGGCAAAGGAAGTTCAGGAATCCCAGAAGATCTGATCAGAACGAGTCTTCTTCCAGATACAGAAGGACAGATTCTTCTTCTGGATACAGAAGATCTGAAGGCTCCTCAAGTAACAAAAAGCCAAACACCAAGGACATCATCTGCTATTAGTGCAATGAGCAAGGACACTACAAGAGTGATTTCCCAAAGCTTCAGAGGGAAAAGCCCAAAAAGAAGTTTGGAAGAGAAAAGAAGAAAAGTCTCATGGCCACATGGGATGACTCTGACTCGTCTGAAGCTGACTCAGAATCAGATGATGAGAGAGCCAACATAGCTCTCATGGCCAACATTTCAGAAGATAGTGAAGCTTCTGAATCAGAATCAGAATCAGATACTGAAGAGGTATTTCCTAACTTTGCTGTTAATTTTACCAAGGCTGAACTTGCTGAAAGCCTTAATGAAATTCTGGAAAGGTATCAGCAAATTAGAGTTAAATTCAGAGACCTGAAAAGGAATCTTGAATCTGACTCTAATAAGACTGAGAGTCTTAAATTGGAGAATTCTGAGCTGAGAAATAAGATTTCAAAATTAGAAAATACTTTACAAAACTCTCAGAAGGAACCAATTTCTGAAACTCCCAGCAACGCTGATGAGATCATCAAGGAGTATGATCATAGTTTCCAGAAGTTCCTCGCTAAAAGCATAGATAGAAGCAAAATGGCTTCAATGATCTATGGAGTTAGCAGAAACGGCAGGAAGGGAATAGGATACCAAGGTAAGGTTCCTACACCAAAGAATGTCATGGATTTAACCATTAAACACACTCCTCTGAATTCACATTTTGTGTATGGTCACACACATGATATTAAATACACTAGCAGTAAGTACTCTGAAACCAAAATTCAACCAGAGTTTTGGTAAATCTAACAAATCAGGAACCAAGAAAATCTGGGTACCTAAGGATAAAATAATACATGTTGCAGATATCTTTAGCAGCAAGTCAGAAACACCAATCATGGTACCTGGACTCTGGCTGCTCGCGACACATGACGGGAAGAAGGCATATGTTCCAAAGCCTGGAACTTAAGCCTGGAGGCCATGTTGGCTTTGGAGGAAATCAGAGGGGAAAGATCATTGGCTCTGGAACTGTAGGTAATGGAAATCTTCCCTCTATTAATAATGTTCTGCTAGTAGATGGATTAATGCATAATCTGTTATCCATAATTCAATTAAGTGATAACGGTTATGATATAATAATTAATCAAAAATCATGTAAAGCTGTTAGTCAGAAAGATGGGACTATTCTGTTTAATGGAAAGAGGAAAAACAACATTTACAAAATCAAACTTTCTGAACTAAAAAGTCAGAATGTAAAGTGCCTTCTGTCTGTTAACAACCAGCAGTGGATCTGGCACAGAAGATTGGGGCATGTTAGTATGAGAAGAATATCTCAAATTAACAAACTCAATCTGGTCAGAGGACTTCCTAATTTGAAGTTCAATTCAGATGCTCTGTGTGAAGCATGTCAGAAAGGCAAGTTTGCAAAACCTTCTTTTAAATCTAAAAATGTTGTTTCTACCTCTAAGCCATTAGAACTTCTGCACATTGACTTATTTGGACCAGTTAAAACTGCTTCAGTCAGTGGCAAGAAGTATGGGTTAGTAATCGTAGATGACTATAGCAGATGGACATGGGTAAAGTTCTTAAGACACAAGGACGAGTCACACTCTGTGTTTGTTACCTTCTGTAACCAAGTTCAGAATGAAAAGGATCTTAGAATCGTTAAAGTCAGAAGTGATCATGGTGGAGAGTTTGAAAACAAAGATTTTGAGTCATTCTTTAATGACAGAGGCATTCTGCATGATTTCTCTTGTCCTAGAACTCCCCAACAAAATGGAGTTGTAGAACGAAAGAACAGAACATTGCAAGAAATGGCCAGAACCATGATCAATGAGACAAACGTTGCTAAGATCTTCTGGGAAGAGGCAATAAACACAGCGTGCTACATTCAGAATAGAATCTCAATAAGACCTATTCTGGAAAAGACTCCATATGAATTGTGGAAGAACAGAAAGCCCAACATTTCATATTTTCATCCATTTGGATGTACCTGTTTTATGTTAAATACAAAGAATTATTTGAACAAGTTTGACTCTAAAGCACAGAAGTGTATTATGTTAGGATACTCTGAACGCTCAAGAGGGTACAGAGTATACAATACAGAAACACAGATTGTGGAAGAATCAATCAGTGTTCGTTTTGATGATAAGCTTGACTCTGAAAAGTTAAAGCAGAATGAAGTTTTTGCAGGTATGGAAATTGAATTTACAGGTTCTGAAGACAAGTCATCAAAAGCTCTCAACACAGACACTCCTTCAATGTCTGAAAGGAGCACTGCTAGAAATCCTACAACAGCTGTTGATCAACCTCAGAAGAGATTACCCAGAAGCAGTTTGGATCACCCAGAAGAGACTATCTTAGGAAGAAAGGAAGATCCAATCAGAACAAGAGCAAGCTTCAGAAACTCTGAAGAAACCCTCATGGGACTTGTGTCTCTGATTGAACCTTCTTCTATTGATGAAGCACTTCTGGATAATGACTGGATTCTGGCAATGCAAGAAGAGCTGAATCAATTCACCAAAAATGACGTATGGGATCTTGTTCCCAGACCAAAAGGATTCAACGTCATTGGAACAAGATGGGTGTTCAGAAACAAGCTAAATGAACAAGGTGAAGTCATCAGAAACAAGGCACGACTGGTTGCACAAGGTTATAGTCAGCAAGAGGGGATAGACTATACAGAAACCTTTGCCCCAGTCGCCAGGTTAGAATCTATCAGACTCTTAATTTCATTTGCTGTTAATAGAGGCATCACTCTGTATCAGATGGATGTCAAGAGTGCATTCTTAAATGGTTATATAGAAGAAGAGGTTTATGTGCACCAACCCCCTGGTTTTGAAAATACAAAACATCCAGAACATGTTTTTAAACTAAAGAAGTCACTATATGGTCTGAAACAAGCTCCCGGAGCTTGGTATGAAAGGCTAAGTAACTTTCTGTTAGAAAATTAATTCACCAGAGGGAAGGTGGACACTACCTTATTTTGTAAATCAGTTAAGAATGACATCTTAGTCTGTCAAATTTATGTTGATGATATTATTTTTGGTTCTACTAATCCTTCTCTTGGAAGAAAATTTGCTAAGTGTATGCAGGCAGAATTTGAGATGAGCCTCATGGGGGAACTGAAATTCTTTCTAGGAATTCAGATCAATCAAACCCCAGAGGGAACTTACATTCATCAGAGCAAATACATCAGAGATCTTCTGAAGAAATTTGACCTCTCAGAATGTAAGCCATCAAAGATTCCAATGCATCCCACGTGCATTCTGGAAAGAGAAGAGGTAAGCAAAAATGTAGAACAGAAAGTCTACAGAGGTATGATTGGTTCTCTCCTTTATCTGACAGCTTCAAGACCTGATATATTATTCAGTGTATGTATTTGTGCTAGATTCCAATCAGATCCTAGAGAATCTCACTTAACAGCTGTTAAGCGAATTTTCAAGTATCTGAAAGGTACTACTAATCTGGGTTTGTTTTATAGAAAATCTAGTGATTACAGTTTAGTAGGCTACTGCGATGCTGACTTTGCTGGAGACAGAGTAGAGCGTAAAAGTACTTCTGGAAGCTGCCAGTTTCTGGGAGAAAATCTGATCTCTTGGTCCAGCAAAAGGCAATCAACAATTTCCCTATCAACAGCAGAAGCTGAGTACATAGCAGCAACATGATGTAGCACACAAATGCTCTGGATGAAAAGTCAGCTTGAAGACTTCCAGATTTTTGAGAGTAACATTCCTATACTCTGACAATACTTCTGCTATTTGCTTAAGTAAGAATCCCATTTTACATTCTAGAGCTAAGCATATAGAAATAAAACATCACTTCATTAGGGACTATATTCAGAAAGGAATTTTGAACTTAAAATTTATAGATACAGACCATCAATGGGCTGATATCTTCACTAAACCCTTTTTCTGAAGATAGGTTTAATTTCATTCTGAAACATCTAGCATGAAAATATGCCCAGAGTGAAAATGTTTTAATTCCATATATTTATCTTCAGAATGTACTTGTGTTACTGTGAACTTCTGATCAATCTCCTTTCATAAAGATAGAACATGCAGATTGTATCAGATGCTAGTCTTAAAGATCTGAGAGTTTAAGCTCAAGGATAGACGTGCTGATTCCCAAATCAAACAAGTGTCATCCAATCATCAGCAAATCTCTGAAGCAGAACGCGTGCACGCTTCTGAGAAGGCAAAACGCTGATTGGGTGCATTGAGACACATGTCTGGTAACCGTTTTAAGTATCTTTCTCAAATCCCCCAAAATCAGCAAGCATTAATTGAAAGTAATCATGTTTTTAAAACGTAATCATGATTTTATTCCTCTTTATTGAAAACGTTTACTCTTTCAAAATATTATGAACCCTATTTAAACACGTTAAACCTCTCACTTTAATCTTTTACAGTTTCTCATTATTTCTCAAAGTATTCTCTGCATTTTTCTGTGTTCATCTCTTGCAAACCCTTTTTCTCAGTTTTTCTCAAAATCCCTAAGTGTGAACATGGAAACTTCCAGCAGTGCTTCTGCAGGTTCTCAGAAGAAAGCATCATCTGAACAATATCAAATCCCACTCATAACACTCCTCACTCCTGTGAAGAATCTTGAAGTGTTATCTGAATTGATCATTGATTTTGGAAGTCTGAAGGAAAATGGCTTTGACTTAACAGAAGAAGTTAGGGCACAGAAATGGGAAAGGTATTTTGACAGGTTGGTTGGACCAACATTCCCTATGTTAGTCAAGGAGTTCTGGATTCATGCAACTGCTTCAACGCATCAAGTCACCTCCTATATAATGGGGAAGAAGATTGTGATCACTAAGGATCACATAGCAAGGTTGATTGGTTACAGTGGCGGTGGCGTCCGCTGTATTGATATGGCTGAGAGATGTGCTGGCGTGGGCGTCATAGAAGAAAGGATTTTTACCCTTGGGTTGCCCAGCAGCAAGATCAAAGATCTGAAGGATCATCACAGAGTTTGGGCGAAGATAATTCTGGGGTGTTTTAACCATAGGAAGCCAACCAGTTCCCCTGATTACATAAATATAGATCAGCAGTTTCTGATCTATTTTATCAATCAGAAGGTAAAAATCAACTTGGCTCATCTTCTGTTTAATCACCTCAGAACAAGCGTGAAGGAAACCAGGGAAGAAGAAAGAACCAAGAGGGATTGGATACCCTTTGGAAGGTTAATATCAGATATTCTGACTGAGAATAGGCTGATAGAGCACCTGATTGAAGCTCAAGAGTTAAGCACCATTGAACCAACGGTTGGGAAGCCTCTGAACGCGAAGAATCTGAAGAAAATAAAGTTAATAGAGAACATCAAAAAGGAACCCAGCGTTACTCCTATTGCTGATATCACCAGCAGAAGAGTTCCACTGAGTGACTTTCCTCTATTTTCTGAAATAGAATCTAAACCAGTGGTGGTTCTCAGATATCTGGACGCGTGCAAGGCTGACGGTACAGATCCCACTCTGAATATCAAAGATCTGCACCAATCTCAACCAGAAGTTACACTGAAGAAGACGAAGAAAAGGAAGGCCCCTTCAGAAGGAACATCCCAGCAGACACCCAAGAAAAGAGGTAATTTATCTGCTGCTTCTGTTTTAAATTCTTCTACTATTCCAACATCAATCCCAACTCCAACCTCTCACAGAATCTCAATCCCCATCCCAACAATAGATGAAACAGAACCAGAAGATGACCCTTCTGAGGCACTACAACTCAGAAGACCCCGAACCAAACATCCCAAACCAACAATTTCAACAACATCAGCAATTGACAAAGTGCTGTCTGACATTGATCAACATGCTTCTGATCACCCCTCCAACAATCCAAACTCTGAACCACAAATTGTCCACTCTCCACAACCAGAACAACCTCTCTCACCCATTCCAGAAGAACCACATATCCCTGAACAACCAGAAATTCCAACAACTTCTCCACAACCAGCAATTCCTTCTCCCTCTCCTCAACCAGAAATTCATCAACCATCACCTCAACCTGAGTTTCATCACTCTGAAACTCCAACTCCTCCACCTTCTGAACCTCATTCTCCTCAATCACCTCAACCATCACCTCTGGCAATCCAGCTTCCATGTGGAACAACAGTCACAATGGCCCAGCTGCCATCCTCGCCTGAAACCACACCATCAAATACTCCCAAAACCCCAAACAGTCCAATCATAATTTCTGATTCTCCCACTCCATCTCCAAAACAAACAGCTCCCAAGCAAACCATCGAAAACCCCAGTAGGACCTTCATAGATTTAACAATCCTTGACCGTCTTGCTGATCTGAAAAATAAAATAGCCATTCCAAAACCAAAACAGCCAGATGTTGGCTCTGGTATTATGAATTTTGAAACAGGTTTGCAGCAGTGGATTGCTTCTCTGAAGCAAGTCTATCCTGGGATGATTGACCCAGCTGCCTCTGACCAGCTCTGGTCACAATTCAGAATTTAGGTACGTGATGAAGCCCTCAAGTTGCAGGATATCAACTATGAGCAGGCACAACAGAACTTCAGCAAGCTGCTGAAGGAAGTTGAAAGTCAGCTGCCACAGGAAGACGTGCTCCTTCTGGATAGTGAGCCATGGTCTGAGAAACAGCCAGCTTCAAAGGTGCAACCAGAAGAAGACAAGACTATTCAAGCTGAAGCAAGTCAAGCAGAAGATGTTGCAGAAAGCTCTCAGAAGCTCCCTGCTTCTGATGTTTCTCAAGTTGCCTTGGACAGGCATACTCTGGAAGAGCTGAAGCTGAATGACATTTGTCTGCAGCAAATGATGGATGAAAATGACCAGAAGATGAAAGAAAGGATGGATGTGCAGGATAGCAAGATAGACACAGTAGTCAGCATGGTGCACAAGCAGAATGAGACTGTTGAGAAGATCAAAGCCATGCTGGAGAACCTGTTCACACGCCTTCCTCCCCAACCTTAGTTTTTCATTCATGACATTTTCATGTTTTCTTTTCTTATCTGCTGTACTGTTTTGTTTGATTCTGAACATTTTAATATGACAAGTTTTTCTTCCTTAACTGTTTTAGCACATCACTTACACTTTTTGATTGCTGACAAAAAGGGGGAGAACAAGAATGATATTTTCAATAATAACGGATTACTAAGACTGAAAATCTCAAACATTCTAACTCTGATATACTTGAATATGTTTTCTGTTTTTGCTTAAGTCTAACAGGTACAAGAATGCTCTCTGATATTCTGAAGATTAAAGCTCTGATACTCTGACCCAAAGCAAAGCTCTGATAGAAAAGCTCTGATACGATGATCTGAAGCTCTGCTCTGATATGCTGATCTAAAGCTTCTGATAGTCAAAGACTCTAATATTATGATGTTCAAAGAAAGGCAATAAAGATCTGATCCTGAAAGAACTCTTGGAATCAAAAAGGGAAGTAATAAATTCAGGGGGAGTATCTCTCAACTCTGATATCTCTTTATCCCTTATCCTTGATAACCTCTTATTCTGATACATCTTATCATTCAGTTATCTCTGATGCTTTTCACGTTATTTTCAATTAAAAATATCTGGTTTTTGTCATCATCAAAAAGGGGGAGATTGTTAGAACAAAGTTTGAATCTACTACCCTATGTTTAAGTTTTGATGATAACAAATTGAAAAGATATACTATTTATGTGACTCATGTAAGAACTACTTGCTACCTAAAATATTACTTTCTGTTTTGCAGAAACTCTGATAGGTATCAGCAAGAGCACACCTAATCAGCATCAGATTATTTGTTCTTAACGTCAGCATCAGAAGATGCTATATCAGAATACCAGAATCAGAAGAATAACTCACGCGTATGCTGAAGCTTGATGAACAGAACTGCGCTCAACACTCTGATAAAGACAACAATAGTTCATCAGCACTTAAGCAGAGTCAGAATGAGCCAAGCCAGAACATGCATTAAGTAGCAACGGTACTGTGCATTGAAAGCAAATTATTACCAACGGCCTCATTCCAGACAAGATCTGCTTAATAAGGAAAGTTTGTTATTAGCATTGAATCAAGATTATTGCTCCAACGTTCAACAATCTCAGTGCTATATAAACAAGACTATGAAGATTGAATTGGCTAATGCTCTACATCATATTACACGCCTAAAAGCTATTCTACATCTTCTCATCCTCAGTTTGCTAAAAAGCTCCATAATTCCTTACTATTATATTTTAGCAATCTAGTTTCATAAGCTTAAAGTGTGTAACATCACAGTTGTGATACAGTTTTGTAGAAAACATTCACACACCTAGATTTATCTTCTTTGTAAGAAAGTGTTTCCTTGACAAACCGAGTTGTGGTTTGTATCAAGAAGGCTTTAGCAGTTGTTAAAGCAGTTTGTAATATTCAGTTGAATATAGTGGATTAAGACCTCGTTGGAGAGAGGCGAAATCACCTTGACGGGTGGACTGGAGTACTTTGAGATCAAACGAACCAGGATAAAAATATCTTGTTCATTGCATTGATTTTCAGTTTTATAATTCAACCCCCCTTCTTGTGTTTTTCACTTCTTCAGAAAGATCATCGACTCTGGAATAATTGGTAATGGCAAATTCCCTTCTACTAGCAATATTCTTTTAGTCGAAGGTCTGATGCATAACTTATTGGAAATTAGTCAACTTAGTGACAATGGTTATGACATCATTTTCAATCAAACATCCTATAAAGTTATTAGTCAGAAGGACGACTCAGTTCTGTTTAATGGCAAGAGGAAGAACAATATTTACAAAATAAGATTATCAAATTTGAAAAATCAAAATGTAAAATGTCTTCTGACTGTTCAAGAAGAGCAATGGGTCTTGCATCGATGTCTGGGTCATGTTAGCTTGAGAATGATTTATCAACTAAATAAACTTGGATTAGTCAAATGCTTGCCCAATCTGAAGTATACTTCAGATGCCCTTTGTGAAGCTTGTCAGAAAGGAAAATTTTCAAAAACCTCTTTCAAAGCTAAAAAGATTGTTTCTACTTCTACGCCATTGGAACTTCTTCACATTGACTTATTTAGGCAAGTGAAAATTGCTTCTGTCAATGGTAAGAAATATGGACTTGTCATCGTTGATGATTATAGCAGATGGACATTGGTAAAATTCTTGAAACAGGAGGATGAGTCATACTCTTTATTTTCTTCCTTTTGTTTCCAAGCACATAGATCCACATTTCCTCCATTGTTTATGATGATAACACATCTCAGAGTAAGGTGGAAAAACATACAAACATGGTTGAAAAATTAGAGTGGTTAAACTCCCTCTTATAAATATAGAGAGTATACTCTACTCCCCCTAAGAGTATACTTCTTACTATTTAGAATAATCAAAAAGGAGGGAAAAATAAAAGCTGGCATATAGATAATGTATAATCCATAGAGAGAAGGAAAAACAAGAAGGAGAAGAAACATCTTGAAGATTTTAATCCATGTGTGATTGGTGGGAATGAGAACTGACTGTTTTGGAATGCTGGTTCACGTTTTGCGTTTGTATTCGCAAAATGTCGCGGTGAGCAAGAGTTGCCACCGTCTTTTATTTTATCCAACAAGGAAAGGACAAAAGCACAGAAAAATTCCTTTTTGAGATGTTTCTCGGGTTCGGGAGGTAGATTATAGAAAGGGAAGGTGTTAGCATCCTTTCTATCCGTGGTTATCCACGGGCTCTTAGGTACTTGCTCATTGTGTTTTCAAAAGTTTGCTTTTCTTTGTGTTTGTGGGTTTGAAAGAAGTTTTTGTTTGAAAGGTGTAAGTGCGAAAAGTTTTGTTTTGTTTTAAAAGGAGCAAGTACTTAAGAACCATCTACCTACTCGAAAAAGGAATTAAACTGTGCTAATATCCTTTAGACAATGCTATCCCACTATTGAGGAGTAGGTAGCATCATCGTTGGAGTTTTAAGGGTCAATTCGATTAAGGGACGTGTGGTCACTAAAGCAATGTTAGGACGCCTTAGCGGTAACCCTAATGTCTTAGATCATTTTATCGGAGGCAACCGTTTCGAGGAAACTTATGATCTTTGGACAAGAGGGCGACCTCTAAAACTTCCTATACTTAATGACCACTTTCAAAGGCAACCAAGTGAGGTGTACCCTAAGAGTGCGCATGTGCGAGTGTGTTATTTCGGTTTATTTATCTTTGTACATGTCATGGGTGAGCTATGTTGATTTTAAGTTCATACATTGGATCTTGTCATGCATTCCCTATTATCAAACATCTAACATTGTATAGTTGCGGAAATTAAATTTGCGGAAATTAAATCTAAAACTATTACAAGGCGTCGGGTATTTACATCGCCAAAAACAAATCCTTTAATTTAAATTGCGGAAAGTAAAATAAAGGATAAATAATTAAAGTCCTAATTAAAAGTTATTAGATACCGGGAGCAATTACAATATTGGAAATATGGATCGCGTGCAAGAAATTAAGACGGCGCATTTTCTAGGGTTTTGACCCTTTTTGAAAGAAAGCATGTTTTTGTTATTTTTGAATTTATGGAAATTAAATCTAAGTTAATAATTAAATTAATTAATTAATGAAAATATTTTTGGTTTTTTTATATTTAAGGAAATAAAATAAAATTGATTAAAATTATTAAAAACCTAATTCTATATTGATTTTAATTTATTGCAAAAAATATTAAACGTTACACCTATTTAAAACTAAGTTAATTAATTAATATTTATTTACAAAATAAAATAATGAAATTAATGAAAATAAATAAAAATAATATTTTTTATGTTTTCTGATTTTTATTAAGAAAAATAAATTGGTTAGTGATTAATTAAAAATAATAAAAATAAAACAAGTAAATAAATAAAATATTAAAAGAAAAGAAATAACCAAGGGGGGTACTGGCCCAAACTGGAGGTAGAATCAGCATTTCAGAGGCCCAATTGTGAGCAGCCTTGTTGAATTTTTCAATCCAGTGTGCGCCTTTGACTATGGAACATGATGGTCCCTCATTCCTGGCCACCAGATTTGGCCTGAAGGCCATCTGGCGCGTTGATACTTGTAGGCATATGGTGGTCCACACTCTAGATGCAGTATGGGAATACCTATGGAAAAAATATAACAAGCAATTTGGGGGACCTGGGATTCGAACCCAGGTCCCATGAGACAATACACTAACCTGCTTGCCAACTCAACCAACGCGTTCTTTTGTTAATGGAATACAAAACAAATATTATATTCAAAACATTTAATATTCCTGGAAATTAAAAAAAATAGCGCGAGATTTGAAACCGACCAATGAGAAGAAGACACACTTTCGTCTTCTTTGTTGAAAAACCAGGGTTTTTACCTGCGGATTTTATCCGCAGCAGAATCCATGGCTGCCTTCTAAAATCACTTGTAGGCCTTGGAAACGAGTTTTAAGAGCATCATCATACTCGTTTCTTTCCACTAAACACAACCATGGTCACTATTTGTCTTGATTTTTCCTGTATCAAAAATGCCTAAAAAACAAGAACACAAACCCTAGCTTCGGATACAGGGTTATAAGCCATGAAAACAAAGTTAAATAATGCAAAAATGCTCTAAATGAATCGATTAACATGATAGTGTCAAGATTTTGGCAAAAAGATGCAAGATTCAGAGGTTATCTTTTCGTGTACAGAGCCATGTTCATGAGGACTTACAGTGCGATTGGGGGTGTCTCAGGGCTTGATTCTGATTGCTTTAGCTCCACTGGATGTCAGGCAAGGAAGCTACGTTGAGATTTTGGACTGAATCTTGCTCTAACCAAGATTTTGATCTCACCCTTTTTCAAACTTTTTTCAGTTTTTGTTTCTTGATTTTAGGCAGCTTCATCTTGTGTCCATGATGTGTATAGCTTGTGTGAGTAATAAGGAATGCATTTAGGTTAAAACTTGGGCTTGAATCCATAGGAATTGATGAATCATGATTTGATATGATCTCCCATTAACAAACTTCCAAAAATGGCTCAAATCAAATATTTTGTGCACAATAAGGCTTGAAACGAATTTGATTGGGTGTATCTTATTAATTTAAAGTTGTAATGATCAAAAGATATCATTCCATCAATTTTTGATTTTATTTGAATTAATATTGATTTAAAATGAATTAATCCAATAAAAATTAAATAAAAATAGAAACATTAATGAATGGTCATGAAACTGAAGATGGGACACATGTGTGGTGTGACAAGATCATATCAAGTGGAAAAAAGTGGGCCCTTTTGACAAAAATTGGAGTTTTGAGGATAGTTGACTTTTGGCAATTTTAGAAAAATGCCCAACTTCAACAATGCATAACTTCTTCAATTTTTAACTTTTGGAATTTTTCTTGGACTTTTTAGAAACCTTGAGATGTCCTATAACCAACCCATTTGGTCTCATCTTATTTTGATATTCCATGCTCAAGTTATAAGCTTTGGCAAAAAAGGTGTTTTTGTTGACTTTCAAAAATGACCTATAATGTCCAAATTTGTAACTTTTTGTGAGTGCATTTCTTGATCTTGGGGTGTGAATATTGATTGTAGGAAATTGCATCCTATTCAAAATGAGATTTGGATGGTTCATTTCTCATAAAGTATGAGAAAGTTATGCCTGGTCAAAGTTGAGTTGACTTTTCCTACAAAACCCTAATTTAGCAACTTTTAAATCTTGATGAATCTTGAGAAATCCTTGATGAATCATGATCAACCCTTGATCAAATGATGAATTATCCTTCAAAATGAGAATGTTGACAAAAAATCTTGAGGTTTGACTATTTGTAGGTCACAGTTTGACTTTTGCCCTAGCACAGTCGATTTTTGGGCCTCTTGAGCAATTGACTGACCAAACTTCTTCTGCAAGGCTTGAAATTTGGCATGGATGAACTTGAGAACATATTAGGACATTGGGGAGAACTTGAGGCCATTTGGATGCAAGGACCTTGATGCAACACAAAACCCTAATTTTGAATTGACTGCCTTAGGAGATGATTTGACTGTCCAACTCTTGAGCAATCTTGAACCACTTGGATATTCTTCTTGACATGTATTGAGAAATATAGGAGGGCAAATTTTTGGGTACAATATTTGCCCCTGTTCAATCTTCTTAAACCTGAGGATATAGATTGGCGTTCGGGCCTTTCGTGATCCAAAGGTGGGAGATGATTGAACACTAGAGTGCCCAGAAATTTACACTCGCATGAAGTGGTATCAGCCTGGTGATGTCGGGAATGGGCTTACAGATGCCATTTGGAGATTGTTGGTAGGTGGTTTTGTCTTTGTTGACGGGTTGTCTCTTTTGACTATGTGTCTCCTTTGACGAGTTGTCTCTGTTGACGGGTTGTCTCCATTGACGGGTTATCTCCATTGACGAGTTGTCTCCATTGACGGGTTGTCTCTATTGACGGGTTGTCTCCATTGACGGGTTGTCTCTATTGACGGGTTGTCTCTATTGACGGGTTGTCTCCATTGACGGGTTGTCTCCATTGACGGGTTGTCTCTTTTTACGAGTTGTCTTTATTGACGGGTTGTCTCTTTTGACGGGGTGTCTCCTTTGACGAGTTGTCTCCATTGACGGGTTGTCTCCATTGACGGGTTGTCTCTTTTGACGGGGTGTCTCCTTTGACGAGTTGTCTCCATTGAAGGGTTGTCTCCATTAACGGGTTGTCTCTTTTGACGGGTTTTCTCCATTGACGGGTTGTCTCCATTGACGGGTTGTCTTTATTGACGGGTTGTCTCTATTAATGGGTTGTCTCCATTGACGGGTTGTCTCTATTGACAGGTTGTCTCCACTGACGGGTTGTCTTTATTGACGGGTTGTCTCTATTGACGGGTTATCTCTATTTACGGGTTGTCTCTATTGACGGGTTGTCTCTATTGACGGGTTGTCTCTTTTGACGAGTTGTCTCTATTGACGGGTTGTCTCTTTTGATGGGTGGGGAGTTTAACTGCATCCTTCCTGAAAGGTAAAGGTTAGTCATATGCAATGCATGATATGGATCAATCAATGATGTTCTCAACATAAATGAGATTGTATGGTATGATGCGTATATGCATGCATCATGATGTATGGACATGTAATGTTTTAGCTGGGGAAAATAAATCCCGGAGCTGCTGGAGAATGGAGTTGAGTTCTTCGTTTCCGCTGGGGATGATAAACGAAGATGATTGTGAGAATAAACCTGCAGGAGGAGATGACTCCGTTGGGGAATAAACCGATGAAGAGATTACTCCGAGGGGAATTACTCTGTGGGGAAGAGATGCTCTGCTGAGGATTTTAACGATAAACTCCGCTGGGGATTCCGCTGATAAAAATCCGCTGGGGATGGATTATCGTTGCTGGTGATATTGAATCTGTTGAGGGTTGAATTCCTGTTGGGGGGAAGAAAGAACTTTGCTAGGGATTACCCTGTTAGACTTCTGTGGGGATAAACCTCTAAATTCTGCTAGGAGTTCTCCTTTGAACCTGGCTGGGGAGGTTTATTGTACTCTGCCGGGGATAAACTTCCAGAGTCTACTGGGGAAGATGATTCAACTCTGTTGGGAAAGATTTTTTAGATTGCACTGGGGAAATGGCTCCACTGGGGGTATCTTGTATTCCACCGGGGAACATTATTATACTCCGTTGAGGAATATTAAGACTGTCGGGGATACTCTTATACTTGCTGGGGAATATCTTGATACTCCACTGAGGAATATTAAGACCTTCTGGGGATACCAAACCTTTTTAGCGCTGATGGTGGACTAACTCTGATTGGGGAGAGTTTTGCTGATTTGTACATAGCTGCAAGTCTCAGCTGGGAGAGCTATCATTGTTGTCTTATTCTGTGGGGAGTGAAGGTAACTTAGCCATATTCTTTAGCTGAACCTACCTTGGTACTTGGTGGACAAAGTAACTACACAGCTCAGACAATTCTTATGCCCCTGCTTCTGATATCACCAGTAATTTATCTTTTGTTTCGCATGTAAGTATTTATGAGAAGCAATTAATGTCAAATGCATACATCAAAAATGAACATTGGACGTTCTTTGCAAAACAAAACAGATAAAGGAAAAACAGTTTGAAATTTCTTTGAAAACGAATTTGTATTGATTTTGAAGTTTGGCTTGTAAATAGGCGTTGTTGTACAAGAGGCTGACGTCCTAGTAAGAGAACGCCGTCGAACAAATAAAATTTATACAATTAGGGAAAAGAAAACAAAACAGCTATGTGAATAATCCCACTGGGTTCCAACTCTGCTATTGCCTTTATGTCCTCGAGTATCTCATCACTTTGCTACTAGTTGAAGATGAATCAGATTGATTAGTGTCGTCCGAGCTTGATAGTCGATATCAGAGTTTGGATGCAAGGTGATCCAATGAGACATAGTGTTACGCTTTAATCCCTAATTTTTGCCTAGACCGCCCTTTCGGATTTTCAGTCCACCGGGATACCCTTTTTTGCCCAAGCCGCCTTTTCAGGTTTTCGACTTGTCGGGTGTACAGTCTTTTTCATTTTCATCCCTTATTTTTGCCCGAACCCTTTTGGTTCGCCGGGAAGCCCTTATTTTTGCCTAGGCCAGTCAACCTAGCGGGTCTTTGATTATGCGTAGTATCTTTTCACTATGTCTGTGTTGACGGGGTGAGGAAGGTCGTCACCATCCATGGTGGTTAGAATCATAGCTCCTCCTGAGAAAATATTCTTAACCACAAATGGCCCTTCGTAAGTAGGGGTCCATTTGCCCCTGGGATCACCTTGAGGTAGAATAATGCGCTTGATTACCAGGTCCCCAACTTGATACTCTTGTCGTCTAACTTTTTTGTTAAATGCCTTGATCATCCGTTTTTGGTACGTCTGACCATGACAAATAGCAGTAAGTCTCTTTTTGTCGATTAGGTTCAGTTGATCAAGTCGGGTCTGAATCCAGTCGTCTTTGCTTAAACCTGCATCCTTCATGATCCGAAGAGAGGGTATCTGAACTTCAATAGGCAAGACTGCCTCCATGCCATAAACCAAGGAATAGGGTGTTTCCCCTGTTGACATCCGCGCTGAGGTACGGTACCCATGAAGAGCAAATGGTAACATCTTGTGCTAGTCTTTGTATGTCACTGTCATCTTCTGCACAATCTTCTTAATGTTCTTATCTGTCGCTTCGACAACCCCATTCATCTTCGGCCGGTAGGGAGAAGAGTTGTGATGCTGTATCTAGAATTGCTCGCAGAGCTCAGTGATCATCTTGTTGTTGAGATTGGTACCATTGTCCGTAATGATCCTCTCTAGTACACCGTATCGACAGACCAGATTGTGCCGAATGAACCGTGCCACGACGTTCTTGGTTACAGTAGCAAAGGAAGCCGCTTCAACCCACTTCGTAAAGTAATCAATTGCTACCAAGATGAAACGATGCCCGTTAGATGCCGTAGGTCTGATCTCGACGATCATATCAATGCCCCACATTGCAAAAGGCCAAGGTGCCGTCAAAATGTTCAGAGGAACTGGAGGTATGCGCACTTTATCAGCATAGACTTGTCACTTGTGACATGTCCGAGAATGCTGATAACAGTCGGCTTCCATTGTGGACCAGTAATATCCTGCCCGAAGGATTTTCTTTGCCATGGTATGTCCACTGGAATGGGTTCCGAAGGTACCTTCATGTAACTCTGCCATGATCCTTTCTGCTTCATTCTTATCCACACAACGCAGTAAGGTTGAATCCTGGTTACGCTTGTAAAGAATGCCATTGCTGATGAAGAACTTTGCCGCGAACCTCCTCAGAAACTTCTTGTCATTAACAGATGCACCCTCGGGGTATTCTTGAGCTTCAAGATACCTCTTCACCTCATGATACCAGGGCTTTTCTGTTACTTCTTCAGTCTCAAGATCACAACAATGTGCAGGTTCATCCAATCTTTCAATGATAATCCGGGGAGCTTCGTTGTCCCAATTGACTTTGAACATAGAAGACATTGTAGCTAACGCGTCCGCCAACTGATTCTCCTCTCTAGGGAAGTGTTCAAAGGTTATCTCCTCGAAATGGGGAAGCAACGTCAATACATACTCCTTGTAAGGAATAAGATTTGGGTGTTTCGTATCCCACTCGCCTTTGATCTGACTGATCACGAGAGCGGAATCTCCGAAAACACTTAGAAACTTAATCCTTAGGTCAATTGCTGCTCGAAGACCCATAATGCACACTTCATACTCTGCCATATTGTTGGTGCAGTTGAAACATAGTCGGGCGGTAAACAGAGTATGAGAGCCTTTAGGAGATATGATCACAACGCCAATGCCATTACCCAAAGCGTTTAAAGCTCCATCGAAGTACATAGACCATCGGGATCCTTCCTCAGGTCCTTCATCCGGTCCAGGTGTCTCACAATCGGTTACCAACATGATATTCTCGTCCGGAAATTCAAAGTTCATAGATTGGTAATCATCCACTGCCTGATGTGCCAAATGGTCTGCCAACACACTTCCCTTAATTTCCTTTTGGGTCGTATATTGGATGTCATACTCAGTCAATATCATCTTCCATCTTTCTATTCTTCCAGACAAGGCAAGCTTTTCGAAGATATACTTGATTGGATCCATCTTTGATATCAACAGATTAGTGTGAGTCAGCATATACTGTCTCAGCCGGTGAGCAGCCCATGCCAAAGCGCAGCAAGTTTTCTCGAGCAGTGAGTATCGGGTCTCACAGTCTGTAAACTTTTTGCTAAGGTAATAAATAGCATGCTCTTTTCGGCCAGACTTGTCATCCTGACCCAACACACACCCCATTGAGTTGTCGAGTACTGTCAAGTATAAGATCAGAGGTCTCCCTTCAATCGGTGGTATCAGAATGGGTGGCTCTTGGAGATACTCTTTGATCCTTTCGAAAGCGGCCTGGCATTCATCGTTCCAACGTACTACTTGATCTTTCTTCAGTAGCTTGAAGATTGGCTCATAAGTAGCAGTTAGGTGCGAGATGAATCGGGCAATGTAGTTCAGTCGTCCCAGAAAGCCTCTGACCTCTTTCTCTATTTTGGGAGATGGCATCTCCTGTATAGCTTTCACCTTTGCCAGATCCACTTGAATACCTTTGTCGCTTATGACAAAACCTAGCAGTTTTCCAGATCTCACCCCGAAGGTGCACTTGTTCGGGTTCAACCTCAGCTTGTACAACTTTAGTCTGTCAAACAGCTTCTGCAGATGGTCAAGGTGTTCTTCCTCAGTCTGGGACCTTGCAATCATATCGTCGACGTATACCTCAATCTCATGATGGATCATGTCATGAAACAAAGCAACCATGGCACACTGATATGTTGCCCCAGCATTCTTCAGTCCAAAAGGCATGACCTTGTAGCAAAAGGTACCCCACTGAGTAACAAAAGTTGTCTTCTCCATGTCTTCGGGAGCCATTTTGATCTGGTTATAACCGGAGAAGCCATCCATGAAGGAGAAGACCTTGTGCTGGGCGGTGTTGTCCACCAGAATATCGATATGAGGTAGAGGGAAGTCATCCTTAGGGCTCGCCCTGTTCAAATCCCTGTAGTCAACACACATTCGGACCTTACCATCTTTCTTTGGCACTGGAACCACATTGGCCACCCACTGAGGGTAAGAAGTAACTGCTAGAAAACCGGCCTCAAACTGTTTCATAACTTCAGCCTTGATTTTCTCGGACATCTCTGGGCGCATACGGCGAACCTTCTGTTTCACTGGAGGACAGTCTTCCTTGGTAGGCAGGCGATGAACCACAATATCAGTATCCAAACCAGGCATATCTTCGTAAGACCAGGCAAAGATCTCAACGTAGTCATGCAGCATCTGAATCAACCGTTGTTTCACACTAAGCTCCAGATTTGCATCGATCTTGACTTCCTTCTTGTCTGTCTCAGTACTCTGATTCACTGATTCAACTGGCTCTTCATGCGGTTGAATAACCCTCTCTTCTTGGAGTAACAGTCTTGCAAGTGCACTAAGCACTTCGCAATCGTCTTCACCTTTGTCTTCGGCTAGGTTGATCTGATTTTCGAAGTCATAACCGGCAGTAGCAGAGTCGTTACCAGTAGGATCCAGAGCGGATGTGGACCTGTATATGTGAGTGTGTGTAAAATAGTTGTTTTGCAATATAAAGAAAAATAAGGAGCGCAAAATTTGAAATGCAAGAAACATCCAATGCTTTTATTAATGATATATGAAAATGACACACAAAAGCCCTCACAAATGAAGCCACAGTGCCCCGGGTAAGACACCGGGCCATAAAGTTTAAAACATTGTCTGTTACAAATTTAAAACAAAAGTTTCATTACTGAGTGATCACAGAAACGGGCATAGAATCCTTCGTTGTCCAGTTGCTTAATCCACCGCTGGCAGTCGGGTAGATCCAACTGTCGATATCAAACTCTTCATCATCGTCATCCCTGATAGCATTTACCCCTGCATCTTGTTTAGGCTCCTCTGGTGCTCCGAACTCGATCTCTTTCGCATCAATCAAGTCTCGTACCTTGTTTTTCAGACTCCAACAATCATCTGTATTATGCCCCGGGCTATCGGAGTGATAAGCACAGCGGGCGTTAGGGTTATACTTCGGTGATGTAGTATTTAAATTCTTTGGGGCTTCCCTTAGAGTCACCAAATTAGTCTTCAGCAACTGTGGCAGAATCTGAGATAAGGTCATGCTGAGACGAGTGAATTGCCTCTTAGGTCTCTCGTCCTTTTGTTGATTGTTGTACTGAGGAGCACCAGCAGGTTTTGAAATAACAACCGCATTGACAGCTTGGCAGTGTTCAGGTCTATCCTGTCTTCTTGCACTGTAGACAGCACTGGACTCTTTCTTAAACGGCTTCTTTTCGGTGCTTGCGGAGGCACCCTTCTGTATTTTCCCAGCCTTAATACCAGCCTCAATATTCTCACCAGTCAAAATAAGATCTGTAAACCCAGATGAAGAGCTTCCAATCAAATGGTTGAAAAATGGACCAGACAGGGTCCCCAAAAACATGTCAATAAGTTCCCGATCAGCTAAGGGTGGTTGTACCCTTCCGGCGAGGTCTCTCCACTTTTGAGCATAATCTTTGAATCCTTCACCCGTTCCCATTGACATACCCTAGAGTTGGGTACGCGTAGGAGTGAGGTCAGAGTTGTACTGGTATTGCCTGTAGAAGGCAATAGCCAAATCTTCACAGCTGCGGATACTGGATCCGTCCAACTGATAGAACCACTCAAGTTGAGTCCCTGAGAGACTGTCTTGGAAGAAGTGGATCCATAGGTTCTTATCAGCAGTGTAAGGCTGAATCTTCCTCACATATGACCGGAGGTGCAACTTCGGACAAGAAACTCTGTCATACTTAGCAAAGGCTGGTGCCTTGAATTTGTGGGGAATGACTACCCCAGATGATAGACCTAGATCACCGAAGTCCATACCAGGCACCTTTTGAACCTCCATAGCACTCAACCGGTCTTCCAGTTTCTTGTATCTATCCTCGGCAGGAGGATACTGTTCTTCATCGTAGTCCGTCTCGTTGTCAGAGACCACAGGGCTAGGAGCCCTCCTTTCTTGTGGACTATCTTTCCCTCCATATGAGGTGGTCAAATCAACTTCATCCCGTAGCCTGTTTCCAAACCTAGGACCAGTGTTGAACAAGATTGTCCTCTTCTTCTTCTTCAGAATCAGGGTCTTCAGGTCTTGCTGACCCTTAGCTAGACTCATGAACAGCTCTTGAAATTGGGCATTCTGGGCCTGGAGGGCCTTGATAGCTTGCTCAGTTGAAGGTACAGCAGACATGATGATTTCTGAAATAAACAGCGAAGAAGATAAGAGACCTGTAATGGGTACCTGTTTATGAAGTGCATGGGATGAAATGCGTATGATTATGATTTCAATGACAATTGAGAGATTCAAATTTGTAAACAAGAAAGGAAACACAGTTTATTAGATAACTTTGTAATTCAAATTGTTCAACAAATTGCCTCTAAGGCGTTACAAGAATGGAAATACTGAAAAGTAAAAATAAAACTGGAAAGGAAAACATCAAAGTCCCATCAAAGCTCCCATGGCCTCTTCTTATCAGTGCGGACATAGTCGTTGAGAATTCGCTCGTTCTCTAACTGCCTAGTCAGTTTCTGGATCTTTTGCTCTTGCTCGTTGAACTTCTCTCGGTAAGAATCCCGTTCATCCCTCAACTACATCCAAGACCTCTTCAGTGCCCCAATGTCAGTGGGCATATAAGGATGGAGAATGGTTGGAAGAACCCCTTCTTCATTAGCAACTTTAAGAGTGACAGGCCGGATAGCTTCATAAGGCATACCTAGCTTCTGGGCACGGATGCGGACCCATCTGAGATATGGCTCCATTGGCAGAGAAGTCTTTGGGCCCAGCTCATGTGGATCAGATTGGTGAATTATGTCCCAAGCCCTTATGAATCTACGGCGTTGCTCGTCGCTATCCCCTTGAAAATCAAAGATGATATGAGGCATTAGCATCTCATGAGGTCCTTCTCTTCTGGCTCTTCTAAACTGACGGAGAGCTAAGCATGGGTTGTAAGAAATTCCTCCATGGGTTCCTATTAATGGAACATTAGGATACTCTCCACATCAATCAATAACAGTCACCTCATCCATACCTGTGAGAGTCCAGATAATGTCATTATGAGAAAGAGACATCACCCTATAAGCCCAGCCCATTCCTTCTTTGTTCTTCAGCACTGACTTGGGGAGGTGCGAAATAAACCACCTCGACAATAAAGGAGCACAGCACATCAAGGTTCCCCGCTTTCGGGCAGTACGAGCATAGAGCTGATGGAGAATGTCACCCAAGAGAGTGGGTACAGGGTTCTAAGAGATGAATATCTTTATGGCATTAACATCAACAAAAGTATTAGGATTCAGAAACAATACCAAGCCATATATCAGGAGAGCCAGAATATCCTCGAACGCCTTAAAGTCTAGGCTATCCCAGAGGTAGTTAGCCTTGCCAACCAAGAACTTAGTCCGAAAACCCTTAGCTCCACTTCTAGTCTCCCAATTAGCCATTACCTCTTCTTTTGTCAAATGAAGGGCTGCAGCAATCTCTTCAGGCTTAAGAGTCTTTTCCCAACCAGTAAATGGGGTCTGCTCCAGAACAGAGATACCGAGCAGCTCAGAGAACTCTTCTAGGGTAGGAACCAGCTGATAGTCTTGAAAAGTAAAACAATGGTACAGCGGGTCATAGAACTGGACCAGGACACTCATCATCTGCTCGTCCAATTTAGAGGTGACCAAACTGAGAAGAGAACCATGCCTCCTGATGAAGGAAGTAGTGTCAGGCATCTTGGCAACCAACTCTTTAAGCAGGGTAGGGACTTGGACAAAGTTGATCCGGATGGTATTCTTACGCATGGGCATCATGATGACCTACAAAACAGAGCAAAGATGAAACCCTCCTGTCTTTGAAATAGGTTAGTCTTATGCAAGATGTATGCAATGTTATGATGTCATGATAGTAAGCACACCACAAGTATCCATAAAAAGAAAACATGGTAAAGGCACACAAGTCACACTGAAGAGCCCTTAGATTTCAGGCTGGCATGGAGCTTAGGTACTACCCTCTTTCAGTTCAGTTGGTTTAAACCTGTCCTAAAAATAGTAACCGGGTTCTAGAGGATCTCAATATCACTAACTACCCTCAATCGGTCATAATTCCAGTTTAGCAACCTTTTCTTGCGGCCAGAATCATCGCGAGAGTTTAGTCTCAATGAGTGTAGCATACTGCTACTGTTCTATGGCCAAGTTGGTCAATTTAAGGTTCTAAGGTTAGTTGGTGCTTGATGACCCCTTAGAAGACCCATATTCTCCTCGTTCCAACACAAGGGATATCGGTACAGACTAAAGTGCCACACCAACGTAGTTACTGCTTCAACCGTGTCGGTCTACGCCGGACAGTTCCCTCACAATTTATTGCTAGTTACCTAAAGGGTATCTCCCAGATCCGAGTTAGGATATATAGAACTCCGATACAAGCCCACAAATTAAAGCATACAAAGCATACAATTGGAAACAACAATGATCTAATCCTAAGGTACACCTCACTTTTATAATGTTTCCCCAGCAGAGTCGCCAGTTCTGTGATCGGTGGGAATGAGAAATGACTATTTTGGAATGCTGGTTCGCGTTTTGCGTTTGTTTTCGCAAAATGTCGCGGTGAGCAAGAGTCGCCATCGTCTTTTATTTTATCCAACAAGGAAAGGACAAAAGCACAGAAAAATTCCTTTTTGAGATGTTTCTCGGGTTCGGGAGGTAGATTATAGAAAGGGAAGGTGTTAGCATCCTTTCTATCCGTGGTTATCCACGGGCTCTTAGGTACTTGCTCATTGTGTTTTCAAAAGTTTGCTTTTCTTTGTGTTTGTGGGTTTGAAAGAAGTTTTTGTTTGAAAGGTGTAAGTGCGAAAAGTTTTGTTTTGTTTTAAAAGGAGCAAGTACTTAAGAACCATCTACCTACTCGAAAAAGGAATTAAATTGTGCTAATTTCCCTTAGACAATGCTATCCCACTATTGAGGAGTAGGTAGCATCGTCGTTGGAGTTTTAAGGGTCAATTCGATTAAGGGACGTGTGGTCACTAAAGCAATGTTAGGACGCCATAGCGGTAACCCTAATGTCTTAGATCATTTTATCCGAGGCAACCGTTTCGAGGCAACTTATGATCTTTGGACAAGAGGGCAACCTCTAAAACTTCCTATACTTAATGACCACTTTCAAAGGCAACCAAGTGAGGTGTATCCTAAAAATGCACATGTGCGAGTGTGTTATTTCGGTTTATTTATCTTTGTACATGTCATGGGTGAGCTATGTTGATTTTAATTTCATACATTGGATCTTGTCATGCATTCCCTATTATCAAACATCTAACATTGTATAGTTGCGGAAATTAAATTTGCGGAAATTAAATCTAAAACTATTACAAGGCGTCGGGTATTTACATCGCCAAAAACAAACCCTTTAATTTAAATTGCGGAAAGTAAAATAAAGCGATAAATAATTAAAGTCCTAATTAAAAGTTATTACATACCGGGAGCAATTACAATATTGGAAATATGGATCGTGTGTGAGAAATTAAGACGGCGCATTTTATAGGGTTTTGACCCTTTTTGAAAGAAAGCATGTTTTTGTTATTTTTGAATTTATGGAAATTAAATCTAAGTTAATAATTAAATTAATTAATTAATGAAAATATTTTTGGTTTTTTTATATTTAAGGAAATAAAATAAAATAGATTAAAATTATTAAAAACCTAATTCTATATTGATTTTAATTTATTGCAAAAAATATTAAACGTTACACCTATTTAAAACTAAGTTAATTAATTAATATTTATTTACAAAATAAAATAATGAAATTAATGAAAATAAATAAAAATAATATTTTTTATGTTTTCTGATTTTTATTAAGAAAAATAAATTGGTTAGTGATTAATTAAAAATAATAAAAATAAAACAAGTAAATAAATAAAATATTAAAAGAAAAGAAATAACCAAGGGGGGTACTGGCCCAAACTGGAGGTAGAATCAGCATTTCAGAGGCCCAATTGTGAGCAACCTTGTTAACTTTTTCAATCCAGTGTGCGCCTTTGACTATGGAACATGATGGTCCCTCATTCCTGGCCACCAGATTTGGCCTGAAGGCCATCTGGCGCGTTGATACTTGTAGGCATATGGTGGTCCACACTCTGGATGCAGTATGGGAAAACCTATGGAAAAAATATAACAAGCAATTTGGGGGACCTGGGATTCAAACCCAGGTCCCATGAGACAATACACTAACCTGCTTGCCAACTCAACCAACGCGTTCTTTTGTTAATGGAATACAAAACAAACATTATATTCAAAACACTTAGTATGCCTGGAAATAAAAAAAAATAGCGCGAGATTTGAAACCGGCCAATGAGAAGAAGACACACTTTCGTCTTCTTCGTTGAAAAACCAGGGTTTTTACCTGCGGATTTTATCCGCAGCAGAATCCATGGCAACCTTCTAAAATCACCTGTAGGCCTTGCAAACGAGTTTTAAGAGCATCATCATACTCGTTTCTTTCCACTGAACACAACCATGGTCACTATTTGTCTTGATTTTGCCTGTATCAAAAATGCCTAAAAAACAAGAACACAAACCCTAGCTTCGGATACAGGGTTATAAGCCATGAAAACAAAATTAAATAATGCAGAAATGCTCTAAATGAATCGATTAACATGATAGTGTCAAGATTTTGGCAAAAAGATGCAAGATTCAGAGGTTATGTTTTCGTGTACAGAGCCATGTTCATGAGGACTTACAGTGCGATTGGGGGTGTCTCAGGGCTTGATTCTGATTGCTTTAGCTCCACTGGATGTCAGGCAAGGAAGCTACGTTGAGATTTTGGACTGAATCGAGCTCTAACCAAGATTTTGATCTCACCCTTTTTCAAACTGTTTTCAGTTTTTGTTTCTTGATTTTGGGCAGCTTCAGCTCGTGTCCATGATGTGTATAGCTTGTGTGAGTAATAAGGAATACATTTAGGTTAAAACTTGGGCTTGAATCCATAGGAATTGATGAATCATGATTTGATATGATCTCCCATTAGCAAACTTCCAAAAATGGCTCAAATCAAATATTTTGTGCACAATAAGGCTTGATACGAATTTGATTGGGCGTATCTTGTTAATTGAAAGCTGTAATGATCAAAAGATATCATTCCATCAATTTTTGGATTTTATTTGAATTAATATTGATTTAAAATGAATTAATTCAATAAAAATTAAATAAAAATAGAAAAATTAATGAATGGTCATGAAATTGAAGATGGGACATGTGTGTGGTGTTACAAGATCATATCAAGTGGAAAAAAGTGGGCCCTTTTGTCAAAAATTGGAGTTTTGAGGATAGTTAACTTTTGGCAATTTTGGAAAAATGCCCAACTTCAACAATGTATAACTTCTTCAATTTTGAACTTTTGGAAGTTTTATTGGACTTTTTAGAAACCATGAGATGTCCTATAAACAACCCTTTTGGTTGCATCTCATTTTTATATTCCATGCTCAAGTTATAAGCTTTGGCAAAAAAGGTGTTTTTGTTGACTTTCAAAAATGACCTATAATGTCCAAATTTGTAACTTTTTGTGAGTGCATTTATTGATCTTGGGGTGTGAAGATGGATTGTAGGAAATTACATCGTCTTCAAAATGAGCTTTGGATGGGTCATTTCTCATAAAGTATGAGAAAGTTATGCCTGGTCAAAGTTGAGTTGACTTTTCCTACAAAACCCTAATTTAGCAACTTTTAAATCTTGATGAATCTTGAGCAATCCTTGATGAATCATGATCAACCCTTGATAAAATGATGAATTATACTTAAAAATGAGAATTTTGACAAAAAAATCTTGAGGTTTGACTATTTGTAGGTCACAGTTTGACTTTTGCCCTAGCACATTCAATTTTTGGGCCTCTTGAGCAATTTACTGACCAAACTTCCTCTGCAAGGCTTAAAATTTGGCATGGATGAACTTGAGAACATATTATGACATTGGGGAGAACTTGAGGCCATTTGGATGTAAGGACCTTGATGCAACATAAAACCCTAATTTTGAATTGACTGCCTTAGGAGATGATTTGACTGTCCAACTCTTGAGCAATCTTGAACCACTTGGAGATTCTTTTTGACATGTCTTGAGAAATATGGGAGGGAAAATTTTGGGGTACAACACCATGCATAACTAATTTAATATTCCTAATTCAATTCTTATGAAAAAGAATATTTCTTTATGAAGCGGTTTAGTACAGATATCTACCAGTTGATTAGATGAAGACATGTGCTCAATTATGCAATCTCATTTTTTTGACATTAAGCCGTAATGAAATAGTGCCTAACCTCAATATGAGAGTTAAGTATCTGAATTTTTGTGAGGTTTTTGGCATTAGTGTTGTCGTATTTTATTCGGACAACTCCGAGATCAAATATGTAATCACTTACTTGATGTTTCATTTAGATTAATAAAAGCTACCCACAACAATGTATTCTACCTTAGTTATAGATAACTCTACACTTGATTATTTCTTGATATGTCAGAAGGCAAGAAAGTCACCAAGTAAGTGACACATATCACTAGTACTTTTCCAATAATTTGCACCAAACAAAATTAGAGTCAGAGTAACCAAATAAGGCACACTTTGTTCCTTTGGGGGTATCACAAACCCATTAGTGGTGTACCAACATGATATCTCATAATGCATTTTATCGTAGTGAGATGTGATTTCTTGCGGGTTTGCTTGAAAACAAAAACACAAGCATACAACTAGCATACACGTCCCTTTATTTGGAAGTTGACGTACTTCTCCAACGTCATTGGGCATCATCCTCGACAAAGAGTGGGACCCATTCCATGTCCCCTGGTTTGTGCCTAGTTTGAGGTAGACATTCGTAGGCTTCACCGCTTACGCCCTTGGAGTGGCCAACTCCTAAGAGCGGGGGGCGGATGCACCAACTGTGGCATAATGCGCTTATCTCTTTACCCTGTTTTCAAAATAAATAGGATAATCCGCACCATTTTGACATGTTATAACGTTTGTCATATTAGATGTTAATAAAGATGATTTATAATTCAAATGCCTTTTATAAAGTACTTAGATTGAATATTGTTTGAGGCCCTTGACCTATGGTTGATCCATGGCCTATGGTTTGATGAACTGAGGGTGACACAAATGATCTTACTAACTACTTTCTGGCTGTTGGGGTCGTGTGGTTGTCGACTAGGATGTGTTTGACGGTGTTGGCGATAATTTCTTAGAAAGTTCATTGATAAGAGATAGCCTCGTTGCCCTCCTACTTGTTTATATTTTGGTCGGCTTCGACGAGTTCATTCTCTCATATTGATGTGTAGTAGAATCGATATACGCTCGATAGAGACAACTTCTTCTGCCGACTTACACTATATGGTTTGTTCTTGTGCCCCGAGAAATCTTGAGGTGCATCGAACTGTCGAGACCTCCTTCGTTGAGTCAGGGTTTCGATGATATCGTATCGAGTGTTACGTCGATCCTTTCATGGAATAGGGGTTATTGATTCCAGTTTTTATTCTGTTTGTGCAGATTGACAAAAATTTGACTGCAGAGACTTGTCTTCATAAGGTGATTCTCCCTGTCGTCCTCGATGCTAAGAATTGGGAGGAACGTCAGGGGCAAAAGACACAAAGGAACTATTCGCAGATGTCATCTCCCTTATACTGGTGTTACGTAACACCACTTTTGCATCAGACAAGGTTTGATCATGGAAATTCGCGATAATCAAAAGTCGATTCTCACAGACGGCGCTATTATTCAAGATCTGAATAGAAATTATGCGTGAAATACAATGTTGGATTCTTGATGTGATATTACAAGTCTTTGAGGCGATGAATCACGAAAGTAAACTACAAGATTAACACTCTAATACTTTAAGTCAGTGATTAAAATAAAATGTGAAAAATATAAATGTACCATATACATTACGTGCAAAAAGTATTTATTCTTAAATTGAATTGATCGTTGAATCTTCTTTAAAATATTAATAAACATCTCTTTATTAGACTTTTGGCCGGATAAAACAATGCGCTTCTTTAAATTTTTCTACTCAGTATTTTTTACATCTACATGTTTTAAAGATATTTTTCACAAGCTTAGCTGATAGTTCATTGAAACAATTTAAGATAGTTTATGTAGAGTTTACCATCAACCTCTCTTTAATTATAATTTTTTTTATAGATTGGCACTTACTACTTCATAAGGGTCGATTGGATAAATACTCAATTAAGTTCTATACTCTCAAAAACCCTCTTAATTCAGGTAGATAATGAAAATATAGAGAGTGGTTGTCACATCCATAGTTTGGACATGAAGCAATCTCATTGGCTACAAAAAGTTGAACACTAAATGAGAACTTTGGACTTTGCCACATTGGCATGAAATTAATCGATTCCCACCAATATCCTCCATCATGAGAACCAAATGATAGCATGAGAGTTAGCATTATCGATCATGATGTCTTTTTATATCAGTACCTTATAATTTACACATCATTATGAATGTATGAAAGAAATAACCAAAAGATGCATGCTTATTAATAGTTAATTAACATTGACATTTTTTTAACAAACCTATATATGAGATAAAAGGATGACATGTAAACACATGTAACAAGGGGACCATCTATCATATTTTTGTCTTAAATGTTGTATTAAGAGCACTTTGTTACACTAAAGAAATAACTTTCCCCCACTTATTTTTCCTTTACATGTGAGCAAAATGACCTATAAATTAAAGTTAGAGGAATGAGGAATCCAAGGTATAAAACCAAAGCCAAAAGTTCTTTTTTTCCCCTCTCAATATAACTGATAAGCCTTTTTGTACAGAATCAAACTCTTTACCATCTCTTTTTGTTAACGAATTTCATACTTTTTGGTTGTAAAATAAACTATATGCTCGTGGGGAAACCCTAAAAAGGAGTTCAAAAGCAAGAATGATTCTGAGTTTTTCTCAGATATGGTTTTTGAGATTTTGATGCTGAATACGAGACACATAGCACTAAGATTTAAGTCCTTGAGGTATTCAGTGACCCCATGTACAGAAGATTTTTGTAAAAGAATAAAAGACATATAATAATAAAAGAAAAGTAACAAAGAGTAATCCCTTTGCATTGCAGACAACCAAAATGATGGCGACACAATTCAACTCTATACGTAAAATTCGTCCTTTTTATATATCTCAATCTCAAATATAAATAAAATTTGATAAAATAATTGATATATTAAATCCAATGTTTAATTAGTAAAAAATTGATACTATATATGTTAATTTTTGGATCAATTTGTCTTTCTATATAATAATTATGCCGTGCTCAAAGTGCCAACCACATGATTATTTTGATTTTGGTTAATGAAATTATAGTAAACTCATAATTATCATGCTTTAACATGCTTATATGTAATTATATCTTTGATCGAGATGGCTATACATGTGAGGTTTGATTTGGTTTTAACAACTTATAGATTTATCTACTTATTTAATTTGAGTACAATTGGTTTAAATCAGATTAATAAAATACACTCTCCAGATTCATAAAATACACTCTCCATTTTGAACCATTTTGAATGAATGTTGTTTAAGATTATTTCACATAAATTAAAAATTTTAATAAAATAGTTAAAAGACAAAGACCTTTCACTAAATTAAGTTTATATTTATTGATGAGTTTCAACCATTCATAAAAAAAAACAATGTTTTAAAAGTAGTGTAATAGTAATAATTAAAAACTAAAATAAAAAAACAAAATAGAATAATTATATCTTAAAAAGTGAAAATGACGAATTTGTTTTATATTGAAAAAAAATATAAATAATTATGTTTCGAAAAAATTTATGTAAATAATCATGTTTTCAAAAGACTAATAAAGAGGAGCTAGATAAGATGGTGCATCCACCTAAATTAGTATGTAGGCGTCATCCCACATGGCGTATGCGGTACCTTTAAGTCATATGAGATGACACATGCACTCTAATTTTAGAAGAAGGCGCCATCTCATCAGGCTCCTACATGTATCTGCGTTTTCTATAAATAAAATCCCCATTTGAGATGATTTTCAAAAGAGATGTGTGTGTTTTTTCTCGGCTATCAAACACCCGATTAAAATGAAATTTTGGCACATCTATTCCATGGAGCGTCTTAAAAGAGAGTTGATCTGATGGTTAGACGGGGAAATTCAAGACGGCGAACAAATTAGAAGAATCTAGAGAAGAAGAACGACCACATCACTTGCCACTAGAAAACCTCAAAGTTGGTTGGAGGAAGCCAAAATAGACATAGACGTAATGGTGATGATGCATGAGACCGATGTAATTGTTTTGACGGTTGTAATTTCTTAGATATTTTATCGTGTTATTGATGTTATTTTTATCTGGCGTATGTGTTGTTGTTTTATATGGTGTATTATTGTTTTAGTCGTGATGTCATTTTATTTGTGTTTGGTATGTTGTAACAAATGTTTTTAATGAAAAAAAGTTTCGTTTAGATCTTAAAAAAGTGCAGATAGTATGCATACAAATTTCATGTTGTCGAGCTAGTAGCACAAGTAGGATAATTTTTTCGCTTGTGTCCGACCTGACGGCATAAACCACATTTTCTTTCTAGCTTGTTAAGTGTGTCCATTTTAGTTGTGATACGCTTGTTTTTGGGACGAGCCTTTTTATTCATTTGTATTTGATCATTGTACCAAACTATTTCCCCTTCGTATGAAGGTCAATAATCATCTTTTGCTACCACTGGAAAACCATTGTTGTATACGTTTAGCAAGGTCTCTGCCTTGTAAGCGGGAGATAGAAGTAGTAATGCATCTTGATGAACATACGTACATGCGACAATGACATGGGAGCAAGACATATGAAAAGCTTAAAACTTTTCACAATCACACTAACGAGATGGTATAGAACCCTATCTTCTTGTCTTGGAAGCACCTCATTATGGTCGAAATTCTCTTTGACAATGAAATTGTGGTTATGTCGGTTGAATCTTGTAACATGATGGGTGTTGGCTTTGGCATTTTCTGTCTTCATAAATTTCATACAGCTTTAACTCCACAGTTGTCCTAATTGTAACACTGCGTTCCACTTTTCACCTTTTTTGAAAACAACAAAGTCACCCTAATATATGTTGATTTCACCAAATCGGTTATGTGGAGGTTTCGTATGCCTTTAAAGACACAGTTCATTGATTCAACAAGATTTATTGTTATGTGGACCCATCATTATCTATTATCGTATGACCTCTTCCATTTCTCCACTCGAAGATTATCAACCAACCTACCTGCATCCGGATTTGACAATCCGATCTCATTATGATAGTGTTTGAATGATGGTTGTGTTAATGCATACCCCGCGTTCATAACTGTTTTCTAAAGAGCCCTGTCTTTGATCTCCCTCATGAAATTTTGTACGATATGTCTAACGCAGTAGACATTTGTAGAAGGGGGGTCATGCCAACCATTAGCAGGATTATTGTATGCACTCTCAATAGAAGCATGTTTGTCGGAGATCAAATAGAGACCAGGTTTTAGATCCATGTGTGTTCGAAGATTCTTGAGATATAAACTCCAACCACCACCAGTCTCTCCCTCGACTAAAGCAAAGGCAATTGGGAAAATGTTACTGTTTCCATCTTGCGAAACTGTCATCAGTAGTGTGCCTTTGTATTTCCCATATAACCATGTTCCATCTATTTGAATAATAGGTTTGCAGAACGTAAACCCTCTGATGCAAGGTTGAAAAGCCCAGAACACTCGACAAAATATTTCATTTCCATTGACACAAGTACCGTCTGGGGCATACGCCGGCAATGTTTCCATAATATAAATAGTTCCAGGAGCATATGTGCGAAGTGCATGCAGGTAGCACAGTAGTTCTTTATATGAATCCTCCCAGTTTCCGTATACTTTTTCAATAGCCTTGGTCTTGTCTTACCATGCCTTCCTGTATGAGGTAGTATAGTTGTATATTGTAGTGATGTGAGAGATTATTATTCTCACCTTCAATGACGGATCATTGCTGACGAGAGGTAATATTTCTTGACATATAAGATCATAACTTAGTTTATGATGATCGTGTGATTGATTAGAGTTAATACAAGTGTGGGGTTGAGAAATAGAGCCTATCACCCAGGAATCACTTCTCATCATGTATGATGTTGTGAGTCTGAACATATACTCTGAGTGGACACACTTGATTTTGTAACCATCTGCATTTGTTCGATCTACTTTAAAATCGACAGAGTTTATCATGTGAGACTTTTTTATAGCTCGCACACAATATTCTTTTAAACAAAATATGTCTTTCTCTTTTAAGTTTTTATCTGACTACATATATGGTTTGAAGAAAATATTTGATGACGGTTCATCTCCGCTCATGTTAAAGTTTGTCATATGCGAAGGTGGTGTATAGATTTCATTTGGATATACCCCACTTTGATCATCGTCTTCAGAATCATCATTCACCATGTCATCAACCTCTAACTCTGGATCTTCTTCTTCATCAATTGCATCGACTTCAGCTTGTTCATCTTTGATGGGATGAATAACCTGTGACTCAATTAGTTGTGACAACTGAGGTTGTTGGAGCAAAATGTATAACTCAATCGAGTTGTACCCAGAATATTCATGATTACAAAACATATTTTGTAGGTCATCGTCATCCAGAACCTCTACCTAATAAAATTTTATTTGGTTCGTGCCAAAATATAAAGGATGTTGGTATAATATTTGTGCCATTGGACCTCGTTGAAGTTTGACCTCTAGTCGGTTTTTGAGATACTAGAAATTCACTTTTCTATTTAAACTAAAACAGATATTATCGGTGTTTCAAAATAAAAAAAATTGGATACATCACAATGGTATGCCTCACCATTGAAGTGTGCACTGATAACATATTGTGGTGCAGATGCAATTTTGTTATTTAAGTGTTTGAGTGTTTAAGTGTGTGAGGGAAGATATTCAAGCATAATCGGTCTGTGTTAAATAGGAGTAGATGAAAAGAACAAGATAAAGTGGTCAATCAGACATGTGTCTCCCATAAGCCAAATGGGATGGCTCATCCTCTCCAATTTGGCCTTAGGTGCCAAATGGGATGGCGCATTCCTACTAGACGTGAACCCTAGCTGCCACGCCTCTGCCCTGCCACCTATTCTATAGTCTATTTTGCACACTAGCTGCCATATAGTCTGCACACTAGATACCACATATCCGATCACACGCCATATTGAATGGTGCCTCTTCTCTACTTTACATGTAGGTTCCATCTCATTTAACTTAAGGGTAACACGTGTCTGGCATGCATACTAACCCTTAACCACCTCATTAAACTAACCCTATACCCATTCTCCTATAAATATCGGCCACACTTGATTTGTTTTGCATCACCAATCGTCACACTCTCTAATACACACTCTTACACTATCAGCTACAATTTCTAAAACACTTTCAATTATGGCTCTCCTCACCATGGGCGATACTCATAAAGGAACAAGAGAAAACATTGAGAATATACCGCTAACACTCCTATGTTACTCCCGATCCGTTGATCATCCTATATCTAGAATATACCGATTTTGGACATGTTATTAATATTTCTAGCTGCACGATTGATACGAGGTTTATACTCCCATTGTTGGAAAGTGGAGACCCGAGACACACACCTTTCATCTCCCAATTGGTGAATGTACAATTACACTAGAGGACATGTACATGTTGTTGGGTCTCCCTATTGAGGGTAAGGCGTCGGTTCAACAACCCAATGCTCTATACAAGCAAATGTTGGGCAAAAATATGGTAGATGGTACATGTGCGAGGGGCCAAGGTATTTTACTAACGGACCTTAAAGAACATTATCGTTCTCTTTAGTGGAATGAAAATTCGCCTGAGGAAGCTAAATTAGTTAAAACCATAAATTATATTAGGATACTATTTGGAAGTTTGTTATTCCCCGAAAGTACACACTACTAGAAAATTCAATTTTAGTGATCGATTTAGTGACCAAAAAATTTCAGCCACTGTAGAGACCGAATTAGCCACCAAAATTTTGATATTCATGAGTCAACTTTAAGAGGTCGCTAAATCGGTCACTAAAATAAACCAGCCACTGATTTAGCGACCAAAATTTTGTGGCCACCTATTCGGTCCCGAAAAAACATTTTTGATATAAAATTTTATTTATATAAAAAAATCAGAGTCCAAAATTTCGGTCACTAATATTTTTTATTTTTTTTTCTATTTTTTAATTGTCTTTATTATGTTACAGTTTCCCTTTAAATTTCTTTTAAATATTTTAATTCTCTTTCAATTTTTAATTTTGAGTAAAAGTTTCATTTCTGTATTGTTTTAACAAATAAAACATATACTTATGTAAAAAAAAAAACCATTTTATATTCATATTTTACATAAAAGTGATTTTTTTTTTCATTATACAATTTTCATATGTGCGTAATTGAATTGCATAATAAAATCATATTTTGTATAGTGATTTTTTAAAAATTATTTAGACATTTTCATTACTTTGTTATATGTATATATGTTTAAATATAGATAATATTGAAAGTTATTAAATGGTGTAATGGTAAGACCTTATAAAAATTTGTGGAGGTCATAAGTTTGATTCTTGAGTGTAATAATTTTTAATTTTATTTATTTTTTAAAAAACCGGTCATTAAATTTGTCGCTAAAGCTTAGCGACTAGCACTTTTTCTACCAAAAAACAATGGTCGTTAAACGGTTTCGTGACTAATTTTTAAGTTTTTTCAGTCTCTAAATCGGTCTAAAAGCAAATTTTCTAGTAGTGACAGGTAATAGTGTCAATTTTATGTATTTAAGTTTTCTTAGGAACTTTGAAAAATAAAAAAGCATAATTGAGGTTCCACAGTTTTACCCTATTTATACAGTTCATTATGTAAAAATGCAACAAAAAAAAAACACATGTACTTTTTATGGATGCGTTTTCTTGCTCCAAGCATGAGGTTGATGGAGAATGTAGTCCCTTAACCTCCATCAACGACATGTTATTCATGTTCCCCTACGCAATAAAGTGAGTCTATAACGCTATTTATTTTTATGGATTTATGATAAATAGTTGTACATGATTTATTATTTCTCTCTTTGCGGTGGGTTTTGTGTAAAGGGCATAGATTACAGCAAGAATCCGAGACGAAATATCGCTTTATATCGTAATCTTTTGGATCAAATTGGTCTAAAAGTTGTATGTATTACCTCCGAACTTTTCTTCTTTTAATTTATTTATTTTTAAAATTATCATTATTATAATATAAGATTATCTTTAGTTTCTTTGGAGACCATACTTGGGTATGGAACATCAACCCAACCCTGAGGATGCAGTAATTTGTATTGCAAAAACTGCAATTATACGGTACAATATTATGGAAATGCACCACAACGACCGTGTCAAAATGCAGTTTGGCATTGCATCAAGATATACTGTCTGCTCCGACTTGTTTTGCACCTTGGCATCTCCTTAGGGTCGACGCCTAGTCGGGTGCTAACAATTGGAAAGAATTCGCACTAGAATGGTGTAAGATATGGAATAGGCATGACCGACATGCCTTAGATTTTCCTGTTTACCCCTCAAACCATGTTATGCGACACACATATCAATATATCAATTAGTACAGATCAATTACTAACCCTGAAATGTTTGTGGCTGACTTGAGGCATTTGATCGACCCACGCATACGATGGGCATCGTCCTCAAATCCCGAACAACACTACCAACAATCATACACCACCCTACAACAACCCTGTCAACAAACCCAACACACTTCGATCTCTCACCAAACACAACAACGATACAAATCCACAAGCACTCAAGACCAATATCAATACACACATGCCTCACACACAACCACAATACCAAGAACAAAGACCATACATCCAACATCCCGATATGGGTCCCTCATCATCTCACCTTAGCCTAGACATGGGCCTACCTAAAGAATATTCCTCAACTAACCCAACATACCATCAACCATCTAATTACCATAACATCCAACAAACATATGAGTACCAAAATCCACGAGTTTCATTTCTTTTTTATCCCCCTTATTCAGACGACCAATGCTATCGACCATCCATGAAACCCCACCCCCCACCAATACGATTAAGCTTTAAGGGCATGGGTAACCGACTATTTGAAAGTGAATCTTTCAGATATGGTGATCTGACGGATTTCATGGACCCTGAATGCATTGACTTTGCGGGGTCCTCGACCCAACCGCAACAAGAAAATCTTCGAAATGCACCACTAGTTTGGCGAGGATGCGGGTGTGGAACCACAAGTCGTTAACAAGTCCCTAGAAATAACTAAATAATATGTAAATTCCCATTGTGTAACCGTTTCATTATTATTGAAAATTGTAGTCTCATTTGCGACAAAATTGTCATTTATTTTTTAACAAAAAAAAAAAAACAAATTGCACTTAGGCGCCACTTGAGATGACTTAGGGTAAATCAGATGCACTTAGGCGTCATCTCATTCGACGCCGCCTTTAAAAATTTGAATGAATGCGCCATTTGAGACGGTTGAAGCATATTACCCATTCCTGAAACATGATTTATCTGCGTAATTTTCTCTAAAACGTGGTTATTTATGTATTTTTTCTATACCTTGTTATTTGAAAAAAAAATCGAAAACAACATTCATATTAAAACTTTTTTATTTGTGATAAAATGACATTTATTTTAAAATAGAGCATATTTATATAATTATTTTAAAAATATTATAGATATTTGAAAATAATCTACAATTTTGGGAAAAATCATTTAGTCATATTTTTATACTAAAATAAAATTTAAATGTACTAATATATTTTTGGTTTCTTATTTTCATTAAATAAAATTTTAATATTTTATTTTAAATTTTTAAACTTAATTTTTTAATATCTTAAATTGAATACCGAGATGTCAAATTAATGACATATATATAAAACTTAAATGTTTAAAAAATAAAACTTAAAATGCATCTAATTAATGTAAGACACACTAAAATTATACTTTTCAAAAATTATGCATCCTCGTATATTCGTCATTTTATTAATTCATTATTCAATTTAACACATCATAAGAAAATATTAAAGATTCAAATAATAAGTAAAATTTTTTTTAAATAATCATTTCTTTAAAAAAAAAATCTCAAATAATCATCATTTCAAATTATATATTAAAGTAATCACGTTTTAAACAAAAATATTCCACTATATAAAAGAGTTGCCACTCTATGTGGCATATACATGAGATCCTACGTTATATGACGCATACTCTTGTGTCATACATATACATTATATTGGTAAAGATATTTGGTTGTTTTGAATGATTATTCCTCTTTATCATACTCATGACTATCCATTTTCACCAATACGATACATGTATCATACTGCATAGCATGACAGAAGAGCATACACTATATAACGTGGCATTTCCTCACAAAAATGCATACATGCGTCATATAGAGTGATTATTTTTCTGTATAGCAAAATATTTTTGTTTTAAATGTAATTATTTAGTATATAATTTGAAATGATAGTATTTTAAAAAATGGTTATTCAAAAAAAAAATTCAACTCACATTGTAAGACTTAATTTATACATATACCATTCTACTAATTTATACATATTGTAAGATTTAATTGACCATTCACATTGCACTCAACAATAAATAAGTTCCATTTTCATTGGTTTAATAAAATGTAAATTTGGGAAATTATCTTTTTAAATTTTATCTCTTAAGTCTATAAATATATTAACTTTTAAGAAGATTGATTTTACTATTAAAATAGAGTAGTGACACGGCATATTTTATCTTTTATCTATAAATTTTATTAATTAAAAAATATAAATTGAGATTGCGTCATTTTATTTAGAAATTGAAGAACAAAACTTAACAAAAATAGCAGAAGATAAATTTATTTAAACCTAAAACTTAATAGTGGTATATCTCACATTTACTTTATTGAAAATTTTGATTAGATATCCCCGAGAGAAATGTTAGGTGACAATTGATAAGTTTTCACTTTTCCCATTTTTTTTTTATAGTTGAAAACTACACATGTGGGTATTTCATCGTGAGTTGCATATTTATGTCTTTGGATTCTACTATAAGAAAGATTGAGAAAGAGAAGTGAACTTTTCCTATTAACAAGTTTCGAGGTGGAGCGTCAAGCGTGCATGACATTGCACACTCTTTATTGATATGCTTTGCTTTGTGATAGACATATCCATTCAGTGGAGACAAAAGAGTCTTCTGCTTCATCATCAATACTCTACCTAGAGAACCACCATCAATTATAGTGTTTTATATTTCATAAAAAAAAATCTTACGTTATAAATTATTTTATATATTTTCATGTAGAAGTTTTATATTGTCCATAAATCTCAATTGCTGATATATGCGTAATTATATACATAATTATGATATATGCATAATTGTTTTCATCTCATTTTTATTATTTTATCTTGTTATAAAGTAGCATGCAAAACATTCCCCTTATATTTACAACTTTTCTTTCTTGTCTTGGTCAATATAAAGAAGTATATAAAACTTTATGCAATAATTAAGCTCACTTCATTTGCATATATGAATAAAAAGTGGAAGGGTTAGGTTTCGTGGCAATAACAAAGTACGACAATTAAATTTGGGGTTGGGGGATCCAAATCCAAAATAATAGTGATAATAATATATGTTTTTAGAGTAGAAGTATTAGAAAGTGAAGTTGTAAAATCTTGGTAGGGCTATTGCTATTGCATGTATAGTATAGCGCAATGAAAACACAAGAAAAAGATAGAATAGACAAGAGAAAGAGGGTTGGTTGTTAGGACAAAGATTTACCCAAATTGCATAGTTGTCGTGGAGAAATAAAGTGAGGTATGGTTGGAAGTTGGGCTGAGTTTTGTGCTACATGTATGTCATGTTTTGTGAGGTTGATGAAATAAAATGACTCACCACATTAACTGAAAATCATACATTCACGTGTTTAACATATCACTTAACCGTTGAATTAAGATCTAACGATATTTATTTTAAATAGATTTATAATTATTTTAAGTAATTAAAATTTTGACTTTAAAGTTTATATGGCCTGTTCTTGATCTAGCACTAACCAATTTGATGAATGCAAATTTGTTTGACACTAGCAAACTCAATCCGTTAGACACCAGTTCGAAATTATGCTCCTATAAGTAGTTTGGAGGTTGCGAGCTATGAGAGTAAGGTGGAGGAAAATATATGTAGTGACATTTTTCATTTGGTTGGGTGAAGTTTGTTAGTACACAAGAATCAATGATGAACAAAAGAATATATTTAAGAAAGTAAAGAGAATGACGGTTGTAAAAGCTGCAAGAGATATAATGTTGTTTTTACTTGTACAAATGACAATTACTACTAGTCTATTCATACACAAAGTAAATTGTTATGTAGGTCCTAATAAAAGTAAATTTAATGACTAAGTTAAAAGGTACAAACTAGAAAATACTAAACTTAACAGCTATGCTAACAAACTCAGCTCCAGAATTCCAGAAGCTAAGCATACTTCTGGACGTAACTTCAAAAGTTTCTGCTTCTGAATAATAACAACTTTTGAATATATCAAACTTCTGCTTCTAACTAAGCAGTCTCAGAAGCTTACAGCTTCTGACTAACAACCTCAGAAGCTCTACTACTTCTGAGCAACACTGTTTCTGACTCTAACAACTTCTGAATATGAATTACTTTCAACACCATCCTTTAATTCATATTTAACTATCCAAAAAACTACAACACAAACTTCATCCCTCAAACGGATAAAGTGTTCAGTCTTGACATCCTTTGTCAGAACATCTGCAAGTTTCTTCTAGTTGCTACAATGTGCAACTTCTAATACTCCATTTATAAATGCATATTTCTCCTTAAAAATCCATCTGACGCTGATGTTTTCTTTCTCCTTCGGAAGCTCTGTCAACTCCCAAGTCTTGTTTCTTTCAATAGCATCAAGCTCTTCTTTCATGGCCTTCAGCCACACTTTCTACTTAGGAGCTTCACAAGTTGACAACACAACCACCCGTTGCTTCTTGGAGGATCGAGAAATATGACTTTCCAGATACAAATAAAAATATTCAAAAGTATTTCTTTTATCAACTCTATCTCCATACAAATCAGAGTCTGAATAACATATCAGCTCTGAGTCGGATTTGACATCAGAAGGGAACAACACTCCATACTTCAGACTCCCTTCAGAATCTTGCAGTTTGTCAAACTCTGCAAATCTCCTTGGTATTTTTCTGATTCATTGTGGCATATGGACTTTTTCAAAATCTCTTTCTAATTCTGGAACAATATCTCCTTGCAAACTTTCTTTAGAAGTTTGACTACCACCAGAAGCTCCACCTCTGTTAGCTTCTGGACCTCATCCAGAACCACTACCTTTAGAAGTACCACCTTCAAAAGTTCCACTTTCGTAATCATGACCACCGTTAGAGGCTGGAATATCTTTAGAAGCTCCTTCTTCAGAAGATCCACCTTCAGAGTTATGATTACCTCCAGAAACATGATCATCTCCAGAAGCCTGTCCTACAGATCCTATGTATTATAGTTTTCCCTTCTAGAAACATGATCACCATCAGATTTTGGATCATCATCAAAATCTAGATCAGAATCAGATTCACCATCTGACTCACCTTCAGACTCGCTAGAAGTTTCTTCATCTTCTGACTCTAAACCACCTTCAAAACTTTCAAGTTTTGACTCATCTTCAGAAGAAGAATCTCCTTCAGATTCTGACTCATCTTCTGATTCTTCTTCAGACTCAGAATCACCTTCGAATTCTGACTTGTCTTCAGCTTCAGAGTTATCTTCTAACTCTGACTCATCTTTAGAAACCTCAGATTCTGACTCATCTTCTGAATCTTCATATTCATCTTCTGATTCTGACTCATATTCAAACACTACAAAGTCAGAATATTGAGTTATCTTCTTCCCCTTTAGAGTTAGAAAATGACAATCTAACAGGCTCCTCATCAGATTCATAAGCCATTAATAGCACTGGTTCATCATCAGAATCTCCTTTGGCTATTTCTGCTTCTTCTTTTGTTTGACTAACAATATTTAGCAAAGTGACCAAACCTATTACAACAGTAATATTGAATCATTCTCTTGTCATACTTCTCCTTTCCCTTCTGATGTTTCTTCTCATCAGAATAGAAGACTTATGACTTCTGAGACCTATATTGTTTTTTCTACTTCTAGTCCTTCTTGACAAATGAAGCTTTTAGAGCCTGCTCAACCTCCCTCTCAGAAGTTCCCTCAGTTAGACGCAACTCTTGTACCTCTGGACTGATTTGTAGCTCTTCTATTCTCATGGTGTCTAAATCTTTATAATGCTCAATTTCTACAACAATATAATCAAATTGAGGGGTAAGCGACCTCAATATCTTCTCAATAATTACTTATTCAGAAAGGGTTTCTCCACAAGCTTTCATCTCATTAGTGATCAGAATCACTCTGAAGATGTACTCAAAAAACTTCTCGTTGTCTTTCATATTGAGATTCTCATATTACTTTCATAGGACCGAAGCTTCACATTCTTCACTGATGTGTCACCACCGTAACATCTTACCAGTATATCCCACACGCCCTTTGACGTCGTCGAATCTGCAATCTTCTCAAACACGTTCACATCCACACACTGATGGATGTAGAACAACACCTTCTGATATTTCTTCATCTTGTCTCTTTGTGTGTTTATCTGCTCTTGCATTTTGTTTTCTACAACTGGAACATAGCCTTCGATAACAAGCTCAAGAACATCTTGAGAACCGAACAATACACACATATGAATCATCCAACGATTCCAGTTCTTGCTATCAAGAACAGGAAGTTTGGTACTCAGATTACCATTTTCGTTCATTATTAACCTTGTACAACTTGCTCAGATCTCACAAGCACAATGTTTCCTAATTCCACAAAATCATAAAAAATGTGATTCTATTTAGATTTTGTTCAAAGATTCAACACGAACCTAGAACCAAAATCAATCACACAAGAATCATGATGAACAAAGGAATATATTTAAGAGAGCAAAGTAAATTTTCACGTAGGCCATACTAAAATTAAACTTAATGACTAAGTTAAAAGGTACAAACTAGGAAATACTAAACTTAACAGCTACGCTAACAAACTTAGCTCTAGAACCCTAGAAGCTAAGCATACTTCTGAGCGTAATCTCATAAGCTTCAGCTTCTGACTAACAACAACTTCTAAATATATCAAAATACTGCTTCTAACTAAGTAGTCTCAGAAGCTTACAACTTCTAACTAATAACCTCAAAAGCTGTACTGCTTCTGAGCAACACTCATTCTGGCTCTAACAACATCTAAATATGAATTACTTCCAACAAAGTTTAATGAAATATCCCAAATTTTGTATTTTTATTTCAATGTTTTAAGCTTGTTAGACGTTGTTGTACCCCAAACTTTTCCCTCTCATTTTATCAAGATTCTCCCCACAAGACTTCTTGGACTCAAGACCAGATTAGGGTTTGCTCAGCTCAAGACATCTCCTTGCACTGATAACCTGAAATTAGGGTTTGAGTTTGCACAGGGATCTTTGGAATTTCAATGCCTCATGTGACTTTCATACTTCATATTGGACCTATAATATTTCTCATATCAGGTTTCAAGCCTTGAATCACATTTTTGACCAGTCAATTGGACAGTTGACCTAAAAATCAGCTATATTGGGGAAAAAGTCAACTGTGGCAAATTTACAGTCAAACCTCATAATTTTTTATCCACATAAACATTATAGACTCATATGAACCATTTGATTAAGTTTGGACCACAACTCCTCAAGAAATTTGATCAGATCTTCAAAAGGGCGACATGGTCAAAATTAGGGTTTTAACTGTAGAAGGGCAATTTCTGATTTTTCACCTAGCCAATGACCAATTGGGTTCAAGCAAGGTTTCAAGGACTCAATGGCATCATCTTGACCTAATCACAAGGTTCAAAAGATCTCAAATGCATCAGATTGGCAGATGAATTTTCCAATCAACTGATCAAAAATCAACTGTACACTGAAAAGTCAAACTTTGACTTTTTGGTCAAAATCAAGTGCCAAGGGTAATTTTTCATCAAGATGTGTCAAAACATGAAACTTTTTCACCAAGAAACTTAAATTTAAAAATTAGGGTTTAAGTTTGAAAATTTTTATTAGAATTTTTCTAAGTTATGAAAATTTCTTATTTTTTCCCAACTTTTTCACCATGATGCAATTGGATTCAAAGAAAACTTCCAACATGAAAGTTATAGTCCTCCACAAAATCTAAAACTTTGATTCACAAAGTTTTCCCAAAATATGCTTGGATATCAAGTTATGATTTTGTGAATATGGGTCCATAAACTTTTTAACTTAGTGAAATTTTGCCCTAGTTTAGGCAGATTTTTGACCTAATTTCATGGAAATTTTTCACCTATTTCCAAGTGGAATATCAAAATTCATTTCAAATATGGATTGTAGATCATGTTACAAGCTTTCCAAAATGTCCTAGAACTCTCCAAGATCATTTATGATTAGGGAGAATCGAAGATTTGAAAATGGAAAATTCTCACTTTTGTCCATGGCATTTTGCACAAGGTTACAACTTGCAAATCTGTCCTAAGCATGCTTGTAATTGTTTTATAGGTCTTAGACCTTTCCAAACTCCTTAATTTAATTCAAATACAATGTATATTGGCTTTGTTCTGAGCTATGGAACTTTGCACAATGAATTAATCCATTTATGGCATAAAGGTAACAATACCATTTCCATAAAGCTTGCTTTTTTGCAACTTTGTATTCCTTGAGCATTGAACCTGATCTTTAGCCACAAACAAGATCCACAAACTTGAGGCAAAGTACACCAACTATGTTCAGACCTCAAGCTAGCAAGTACAACCTTTGCCTTTGTCATTTCAACTTTTGCTTCAAAATCAAGTAAGCTTGCAAAAAGTCCACAACTTGAAAATCTGATAAGAGCAAGCCTTTGTATAATTTCAAACAACCTCAGCATATTGTAACAAGCCAATACACGAGCTCGTAGCATTGCAAACACCTTAAAACACCAAAATCACCATTTCTGACCAAAATAGGGCAACTTCTGCAAACACCAAGCCATTTCCATTTTGCCTCGTGCGTTTTGCTTGGAACCACTTCCAACACATTCCCTACATCACACCTAAGCTGTCCAAGCCCTTGTCAAGCAACTGTAACCCCTGTTTCGTGCTTGGCCATTTTCAATTTCTGAGTTTGCAGGTTGACTTCTACAAGGAGATTCAGGCCAGTTCAAGGCAAGCTGAGCATTGGGAAAGCTTGAGGGGACTTCAAGCAAGCTCACAAGTATCTCAAGCCTCACTCAAAGTTGCTACATTGCCATATTCAAACTCAACTGAACAAGGTAATTTTCAAGTTTCTATCTCTCTATTTAGACATCCTTAGGCTTAGGTTTGTGAAGCAAAAATGTAGTCTTTAATGTGCTTAAGCTGTACATATGCATAGTTCTTATTTATATTAACTAAGCTAGGAGAATTTGGATGATGAACATGCTGAAAATTTTAGGTCAAAAATTAGGGCCATTAAAATTCTCTCAGATCTTTGAGAGTTAGGTCAAGTTCTTTATATCATTGGAATCGTGTGATGATAAGCTACATTTTTCATGTTATAAGTTTTTGATTTTATGCAAAGAATAACAAGAACAGGTTGAAGAGGCAGAACGCGCGTTTTTCTGTTCAGAGGTCAGGGATGAAGTGAAGTGGGCCTGGCGCTTGGGCTTGTTTCTTGTTGCACCCCCATTTTGCTTTTTGCACCCCCTTGGCCCATTTTCTTTATTTTGTATATTTTTTTCATTTCTTTTATATTTTCTGACTTTATTATTTTTTCTTGAACATTTAAAAACTCAAAAATATTTTCTTAATTTTTGCATTTTTATTTTATTTTATTTTTATTTTTTTTGGCATAAAAATAGTTTGTTAATAATAATATACTTTATTTTCTTAAATAAACTTGTAAATAATATAAAAATATTGTACATTTTTATTTTTAGGGTTAATACCTATTTTCACCCCTGACATATGGGGTGTATTTGAAAAACCCCCTGCCAAAAAAAAAGTTCCAATTGTTACCTTGACAAATTTTAAAAGTTTCAGTTTTTACCTTGAGGATGCCACATCACCTAAAAGGCTGATGTGGCTTATATTTTTGTGGCATCCTCAAGGTAAAAACTGAAACTTTTAAAATTTGTCAAGGTAAAAACTGAAACTTTTAAAATTTGTCAAGGTAACAATTGGAACTTTTTAGGTGATGTGGCATCCTCAAGGTAAAAACTGAAACTTTTAAAATTTGTCAAGGTAACAATTGAAACTTTTTTTTGGCAGGGGGATTTTTCAAATACACCCCATATGTCAGGGGTGAAAATAGGTATTAACCCTTATTTTTATTATTTATACACTTAAAATATTATTTTCTCACATATTTTATTTTTTAACATTTTGGTATATATTTTTAGTTATTTTTCTTGTACATAAATGATTAAATAAATAATATAAAGCATATTTTCCTTTAAAACAAAAATTAGGGTTTTCACCCTTTCAAAAATAATCATCTTATTATTCTTATTTTTTAAGACATAAATAAGTTCATTTTTAAATACATAAAACAACTACAAAAACATTTTGCATATTTATAATTTATTCCATATTTAAATACTTGTTTATTTATTTATTGTTGTATAAATTCAATTTGGTTGTAATAGTAAATTAGGGTTTTATCTTGTGCAAATATCCCCTATACAAACTTGTATCCCCCTTTCCATAATATTATTCTAATAGTCTAGATTTACTTTACGCATTTTATCGCTTTCATATACCATGATAGTAAACTAGGATTTTGAATGCAAAGACCAAAAATCAAAACAAATAGCATGACTTAATACAACACAAAAATGCATGAAAAATGACAACACAATGCACACAAGCACCCCTAGGGTTTCACCCACTTTGTTGCCTTAAAAAACATGGCCATGGTATGCATGCTAGGTGTGATACGGTGGGAGAACTGACTTGAGTTTTTGCGTTTGTTTTCGCAAATGTTTCGGTTGAGCAAGAGTCGCCATCGACTTTTTATTTTATCCTAAGGAAAGGTTAAAAAGCACAGCAAAAACCTTTGAGATGTTTTCTTGGGTTCGGGGAGTAGATTATAGAAAGGGAAGGTATTAGCACCCTTTCTATCCATGGTTATCCATGGGCTCTTAGTTACTTGTTTAGATCAACTTGCCTTGATTTTCAATTGTTTGAAATGGTGCTTTCAATTGTTTGAAATGGTGCTTTCAATTGTTTGAAATGGTGCTTTGTGTGTGGGTTTTGAAAATGTTTTGAAAAGAGGCCAATGTGGTGGCAACCTTTGTAATGACCCATGTTTGGATGTATACAAAGGTGTATGTCTTTTTGAAAAGTTTTCAATGTTTTTGAAAGTTGTTTTTGAAAGTTGTTTTTGAAAGTGTGTTGTGATGTGTGTTTTGAAAAATAGGCAAGTGTTTTTGTTTTGCAAGTTGGCAAGTAACCAAGAGTTTTGTCTACCCCTAAATTTCTCAAAGATTCTTTCTATGTTTTAACCCTTTTAACAATTTTGTTCCACCATTGTATTTGGTGGACAATCTTGTGTTAGGATGTTAACGGGACGGGCACGGGTCATCGTTTAGACCATGATTGCAATGGTGCCAAGTGTCTTTGGCAACTTTTTCCTTTAAGGGGCTTGATCATTTTTAGGCAACTTTCGAAAGCGTCATCGAGGGACTATGATCATTTGAATTGTTTTGTTTTGCCAAAGACACCTAACATGCAACATGGCCCATTATTGAAGGCAACAAGTGGAGTACCCTAGGGGTGCAAGTGTGATTGGTGTTGTCCATTTTCATGCTTTGTTATCTTTGAATTAGGTCAAGCTATTTGTTGTTTTTGATTTTTGCATACAAACTCTAAGTCTATCATGACATATTTAGAAAGCTTTTAAATGCGAAAAATAAAATCCTAAATTATTACAACACAAATTATGGGACGGGGGGTACAAATGTTCAAATGGGGATATTTAGCAAGAAATTTAAATCTAAGCTATTACAATCCAAATGGAATTTACAAGGTATTTAATTGTAGAATAATTAAATAAAATACAATAAATATGCAAGATGCAAAAAATGATTTTTATATGTATGTAAAAATGTTTTTCATGTGGCACATAAACAAAAATAAAAAGGTTAATTTTTTGGGTATTTTTCATGTTTAGGGCAAAACACTAATTTTATAAATAAAAAGGTATTTATTGTATATTATATACAATATTTATTAATTATGTACAAAAAATAAATAAAAAGGAAGTATATTGTAAAAAAAAAGTATTTTTGAGGTTAAATATTAATAAAAATAAAAATGTATTATTTTTGTATTTTTTTCTAAATATTCTAATAAATATATAGGTATTTATATTATTTACTAAATATATTAAATATGTACAAAAATAAAATATTTATTATTTACAAAAAAAAAGTATATTTTTAGAAAATGTTTTCAAAAGATAAAATAAAATAAAATTAGAAAACAAAATGTGTTTGTATTATTTTTGTATTTTTGAATAAAAGGAAATATGTTTATTTACATGTATAAATTCAAATAAAACAAACAAAAATCCAAATAAAATGCAAAAATGGTTGAAAAAATGTTTTTAGTATTTTTTATATTTTGGCAAAAAATAATAAGTCAGAAACAAAAAGAAAAAGTCAAAAAATGATAAAAATAAACACAATGGGCCAAGGGGGGCAAGTGTGGAAAAGTGGTGCAAATAGAAAGATGAAACAGGCCCAGCCAAGAAGAACTTTGTCTTCAACCTCTGGCCAGATTCAAACAAAAAACGCGCGCCTTCTTGTTCATCTCCCTAACTCCTGATTCTTTGATCCTTTGACAAATCTTAAAACATGAAACTTGTAGAGCTTGAAGCCACGATTCTAAACATATAAAAAAGTTAATCTAACTCTCAGAAATGAGAGAGAATTTCTTCTCCCCCAATTCCTGACCTAGTTTTTTTCAGATGTTCAGATTCAAAATACTCTTAGCACACACAATATAAATGAAAAGTAACTATATGGATGGCTTCAGGGCTATGATTAGAACATGTTTTCTTCACAAACTTAAACCTACCTATGCCTGGATAGAGAGATAGAAGTTCAAACTTTTACCTATTCAGCTTGAATCGTGTGCAGCAATGGAGGCACTTTCAATGCAATGTGAGGACTTGTACATCTTGCTTGAGGTCCAGGGATGCTTCCTCTATGCTTAGCTTGCTTTGAATCTTGCTGAATCGAGCTACAGAAGTTAACCTGCACAGATGAAAAATGAAAATGGCACACTTGGCTATGGCTATTACAGTTCCAGTTCAATGCTTGGAATAGTTTGTATGGATGTTATGGAGTGTGTTTGCAAAGGTTTCAGCCAAAACGCACGAGTGGAAGTGTTTGTGTAAGTCAAGTTGCAGAAGGGACTCTGTTTTTGCAGCAAGGAGGTGTTTATGTGAATGAGGAGATATTGAAGGTGGTTGGCTCGTGTTTTAGGTCAGGCTTGATGTTTGGAATGTGTTCAACAAGTTTGCTTAGGCTTGTGTTGACAGGAAATGAGAGTTGGTGTTCAAAATGCAAAGTTCCTTCTATCTTAAGTCAAAAATGCCAAGTTGGGTTACAAGCTTATGCAGGCCCCCTAAACATGCTGCAAAGTTAGTCTTGATCAGTGGGATTAGATCAATAACTTGTGCCTCAGAGATTTGCATTGTACTTCTTGGATTTGTGTTTGACATAAAGTCATGCTTTACAAGAATGGATAACTTGCTTTTTCAAAATATGGCTTAATTCTTCATGTAATGTCCAAATGCACAAAATAATGCTAGAACACAATGGATTGGCATTTAATTATTGAGTGTAAATGAGATTAGAGGCCTGTAACTAGCTTGTGCAAGCTGATTTCAAAAATGCAAAGTGTATGAACATGCCTTTGGCCATGAATCAAAGTGACTTTTGCCCATATTGACAAATTCGATTCTCCCTAACCACAAGGGTGTTTGAGAAGTTCTTGGACAATTTGGAAAGCTTGGAATGTGTACTACAATCCATATTTGTAATGCAAGTTGAAATTCCAAGTGGAAGCATGTGAAAAGTGGCCATGAAGTTAGGCAAAAATCCTGCCTAAAATAGGTCAAAATATTTCTAAGTTAAGAATGTTTTGCACCCCTATTCCAAAAATCATAACTTGAGCTACAAGCTTCTTTTGAGGAAACTTTGTGAATAAAAGTTGTAGATTTTGCAATGGACTACAACTTTCATGTTTTGAGTTTTCCTTGAATCCAAATGTATCTTGATGAAAAAATGGGACAAAGTTAGGAAAAAATTAGGAATTTTCATAACTTAGAAAAATTCTAAGTTATGAAAATTCTTCATTTCAAACCCTAATTTGTAATTTTTGATTTCTTGATGAACAAGTTTCATAATTTGACATGTCTTGATGAAAAATGAATCTTGGCACTTGATTTTGACCAAAAAGTCAAAGTTTGACTTTTCAGTATACAATCAAATTTGATAAGTTGACTGGAAAATTCATCTGTCAATCTTGTGCATTTGGGATCTTTTGAACTTGTTGAACATGTCAAGACAATGCCATTGGGTCCTTGAGTCCATATGTGAGCTTGGTTTGTCATTGGCTAGGTCAAACAGTCAAAAATTGCCTTTGTGCAGTCAAAACCCTAAAAATGACCATTTTGCCCTTTTGGTGATCTGATCAAATTTCTTGTGGAATTATGATCCAAACTTGACCAAATGGTTCATATGAGTTCATAATGTTTATGTGGGTCAAAAATCATGAGGTTTGACTGTCAATTGACCACAGTTGACTTTTTCCCCAATACAATTGATTTCTAGGTCAACTGTCCAATTGACTGGGCAAAGATTGGAATCAAGGCTTGAAACTTGGTATGGATAAACTTGTGAGTCTAATATGAAGCATGAAAGTCACTTTGGGCCTTTTAGGCCAAAACATCTTTGTGCAAACTCAAACCCTAATTTGGGTCAATAGTGCTAGGAGGAGTCTTGAGTAGAGCAAACTCTAACTGGATCTTGAGCTCCAAGGGTCTTGTGGTGAAAAAATATTGAGGAAATGGGAGGGAAAATTTTGGGGTACAACAGTTTCCCCTGTTCAATCTTCTTTAACCTGAAGAGTTAGATTGGCAAGTTTGCCCTTCGCGACTCGAGGGTAAAAGGAGATTGGACACTAGACTGCCCTGAAATTTGCACTCGCATACTGGAGTATCAACAATGTGATGTAGGGAATGGGCTTATAGATGCCATCTGGAAACGTGACAGAACCTTGTCGGGAATGGGCTTATAGATGCCATTTGGAAGTGTTGATCGCGTAAGAGATTCCTTAGCGAGAACTTGCGTACTTTGAGAAAGGAAGATGGTTTCCTGGCCTGTTACAGGTGTTGATCTTCAGTCTCTTCATGCAGATATGCCCTGGCTAGGTACAGGTATCGAATCTACAATCAAACGCTCACAGATATGCCCTGGCTAGATACATGAGTCAAATCTGGAACTTCAAAAAGGTTGCTTACAGACGTGCCCTGGCTGGATACAGGTATCGAATCTCTAAACTGTTTATGCAGATATTCCCTGGTTGGATACAGGTATCGAATCTACAATCAATCGCTCACAGATGTGCCCTGTCTAGATACAGGAATCGAATCTGGAATTGGTTATCTTCAGATATGCCCTGGCTGGATACAGGTATCGAATCTGGAATTTGTCGTCTACAGATATGCCCTGGCTGGGTACAGGTATCGAATCTGGAATTTGCAAAAGGTTGGTAGAGATAGCTTTCCTGGCTGGATACAGGTGTAAACCTCTGCCCTGAGAATGAAAGATAATTTCCTGGCCTGTTACAGGGGTTGATCTTCAAACTCTTCATGCAGATATGCCCTGGCTAGATACAGGTATCGAATCTACAATCAATCGCTCACAGATATGCCCTGGCTAGATACAGGTATCGAATCTGGAATTGCGATAGTTGAGAGTAATCATCTTTGGATTGACCTTTTTCCTGAAAAGGCAAAACATCAGTTGTATGCAATGTCATGATGTATGAAATGCATGATGTCATGATGCTCAAAATGAGATAGTGTTGTATTCACTTTATCATGTATGTAAGCAGGATGTATGAAATGTGAAATGTCTATGAATGTATTTTTGTCTAGGAAAATAAATCCTTGACGAGTGCCGGGAGTTTGTGGAATCCTGGGCTGATGTTGAAGAGTAGAGTTCTTCGCTTCCGCCGGGGATGACGGTTGCAAGAATAAACCGGTAGGAGAAGATGACTCCGTTGGGGAAAAGACTTGTTGGAGAGAATACTCTGCGGGGAATTACTCTGTGGGAAGAGATACTTCGCTGAGGTTTTGATGAGAACTCCGCTAGAGATTCCACTGATAAGTTATGTTGGGGAACTTGATGAACTCCACTGGGGATAGGAAGAACTTTGCCGAGGACGAATTTTCCGTGGTGATTAGCTGAGGATAACCCAGTTATACCCTGGTGGGGAAATAACCTTTGAATAAAGTCGGGGAGAGACGTACGTACTCTGCAGGTGATAAGCTTCCAGAATCTACTGGGGATAAACTTCCAGAATCTACTGGGGAAACTTCCAAAATCTCCTGGGGAAACTTTGGACTATGCTGGGGGAATGGCTCCACTGGGGTGTCTGTATTCCGCCGGGGAACAATCTTATACTAAGACTGTCGGGGATGCTTGTTGAGGAATGTCCAAACTCTGCTGGGGAAAGTTGAGATCTGCTGGGGATACCCAACTTCCTTAATGCCGACAGTAGACTAACTCTGCTTGAGGAGAGTATCGCTGACTTGCTAGGGGAATATTGTGCCTTTTCAGGGCTGATGGGGGACCAGCTCTTCCTGGGGAGAGTATTGCTGATATCTGGTCTTACTCTGTGGGGAGTTGAGGTAACCTAGTTACATTCTTCAGCCGAACTTACCTTGGTACCTTGGTGGACAGAGCAACTAAACCACTCAGACAATTATTATTGCCCCTGTTTCTGATGTCATCTGTAATTAATCCTTTGTTTTACATGCGAACATTCATGATTAGCAATTAATGTCAAATGTATATATCAAAAACGAACATTGGACGTTCTTTGCAAAACAAAAACAGAAAAAGGAAAAGTGATGGGTAATTTGTCTGAAAAATTGAACTTGTATTGATTTTGAAATTTGCCTGTAAATAGGCGTTTTATGTACAGGAGGCTGACGTCCTAGTAAGGGAACGCCGCCGAGCAAAATAAAGTTTATACAATTTTGAAAAGGAAACAAAACAGCTATGTGAAAAATAATCCCACTGGGTTTCGACTCTGCTATCGCCTTTATGTCTTCAAGCGTCTCACCACTCTGCTGCTTAGTTGAAGATGAAGCTGATTGATCGATGCCGTCTGAGCCCGATAGTTGATGTCGAATTCTGGATGCAAGATGATCCAAAGAGACATAGTATTATGCTTTATCCCTAACTTTTGCCTGGACCGCCCTTTCGGGTTTTCAGTCCACCGGGATACCCATTTTTGCCCAAGCCGCCTTTTCAGGTTTGCGACTTGTCGGGTGTACAAATTTTTTTATTTCGTCCCTTATTTTTGCCCGAACCCTTTTGGTTCGCCGGGAAGCCCTTATTTTTGCCTAGGTGTGTCAACCTAGCGGGTCTTTTATCATGCGTAGTATCTTTTTACTATGTCTGCATTGGCGGGGTGAGGAAGGTCGTCACCATCCATGGTGGTTAGAATCATGGCTCCTCCTGAGAAGATATGTTTAACCACAAATGGCCCTTCGTACGTAGGGGTCCATTTGCCCCTGGGATCACCTTGAGGAAGAATGATGCGCTTGATTACCAGGTCTCCGACTTGATACTCTTGTCGTCTGACTTTCTTGTTAAATGACTTGATCATCCGTTTTTGGTACGTCTGACCATGACAAATAGCAGTGAGTCTCTTTTCGTCAATTAGGTTTAATTGATCAAGCCGAGTCTGGATCCAGTCTTCTTCGCTCAAACCTGCATCCTTCATTATCCGGAGAGAGGGTATCTGGACTTCAATAGGCAAGACTGCCTCCATGCCATAGACCAAGGAAAAGGGAGTTGCCCCTGTTGACGTCCGTGCTGAGGTACGGTACCCATGAAGAGCAAACGGTAACATCTCATGCCAATCTTTGTAGGTCACTGTCATCTTCTGCACAATCTTCTTAATATTCTTATTTGCCGCTTCGACAACCCCATTCATCTTCGGCCGGTAGGGAGAAGAGTTGTGGTGCTGTATCTTGAATTGCTCGCAGAGCTCAGTGATCATCTTGTTGTTAAGATTGGTACCATTATCCGTGATGATCCTCTCAGGTACACCGTATCGACAGATCAGGTTGTGTCGAATGAACCGTGCCACGACGTTCTTGGTTACCGTAGCGAAGGAAGCTGCCTCGACCCACTTCGTGAAGTAATCAATCGCTACCAAGATGAAGTGATGCCCGTTGGAGGCTGTAGGTCTGATTTCTCCGATCATATCAATGCCCCACATTGCAAAAGGCCAAGGTGCTGTCAAGACGTTCAGAGGAACCGGAGGAATGTGCACCTTATCAACATAGATCTGGCATTTATGACAAGTTCGAGAATGCTGATAATAGTCGGCTTCCATTGTGGACCAGAAATATCCTGCCCGAAGGATTTTCTTTGCCATGGTATGTCCACTGGAATGTGTTCCGAAGGTACCTTCATGTAGCTCTGCCATGATCTTTTCTGCTTCAGTCTTATCCACACAACACAGTAAGGTTGAATCATGGTTCCGCTTGTACAGAATGCCGTTGATGAGGAAGAACTTTGCCGCAAACCTTCTCAGAAACTTCTTGTCATTAGCAGATGCGCCTTCGGGGTATTCTTGAGCTTCAAGGTACCTCTTCACTTCATGGTACCAGGGTTTTCCTGTTACCTCTTCAGCCTCGAGATCGCAATAATGTGCAGGTTCATCCAACTTCCAAATAATGATCCGGGGAGCCTCGTTGCCCCATTTGACTCTGAACATGGAAGACATCGTAGCCAACGTGTTCGCTAACTGATTCTCCTCTCTTGGGAAGTGTTCAAAAGTTATCTCCTCGAAGTGGGGAAGCAATGTCAGCACATACTCTTTGTAGGGAATAAGATTTGGGTGTTTCGTATCCCACTCGCCTTTGATCTGATTGATCACGAGAGCAGAATCTCCGAAGACACTTAGAAACTTGATCCTTAGGTCAATTGCAGCTTGAAGACCCATGATACATGCTTCATACTCCGCCATGTTGTTGGTGCAGTTGAAACATAGCCGGGCAGTGAGTGGAGTATGAGTGCCTTTAGGGGATATGATCACAGCGCCGATGCCGTTACCCAAAGCGTTTGAGGCTCCGTCAAAGTTCATAGACCATCGGGATCCTTCCTCAGGTCCTTCATCCGGTCCAGGTACTTCACAATTAGTCACTACCATGATATCCTCATCTGGAAATTCAAAGTTCATCGATTGGTAATCGTCCACTACCTGGTGCGCCAAATGGTCTGCCAATACACTTCCCTTGATTGCTTTTTGAGTCGTGTATTGGATGTCATATTCCGTCAAGATCATATGCCATCTTGCTATTCTTCCGGACAAGGCGGGCTTTTCGAATATGTACTTGATTGGATCCATTTTTGAAATCAACAGAGTAATGTGAGTCAACATATACTGTCTCAGCCGCCGAGCAGCCCATACCAAAGCGCAACAAGTTTTCTCGAGCAGTGAGTATCGGGTCTCACAGTCGGTAAACTTTTTGCTAAGGTAATAAATAGCGTGCTCTTTTCGGCCAGACTCGTCATGCTGCCCCAGCACACACCCCATTGAGTTGTCAAGTACTGTCAAGTATAGGATTAGAGGTCTCCCTTCAACCGGCGGCATAAGAATGGGTGGTTCTTGGAGATACTCTTTGATTCTTTCGAAAGCGGCCTGACATTCATCGTTCCAACGTACTACTTGATCTTTCTTCAGCAGCTTGAAGATTGGTTCACAGGTAGCAGTTAGATGCAAGATGAATCGGGCAGTGTAGTTCAATCGTCCTAGAAAGCCTCTGACTTCTTTCTCTGTCTTGGGAGTTGGCATATCTTGTATGGCTTTCACCTTGGCAGGGTCCACTTGAATGCCTTTGTCGCTTACAACGAAGCCTAGCAATTTTCCAAATCTTACCCCAAAGGTGCACTTGTTTGGGTTCAACCTCAGCTTGTACAACTTCAGACGGTCAAACAGCTTCCATAGATGGTCAAGGTGTTCCTCCTCAGTTTGGGACCTTGCAATCATATCATCGACATACACTTCAATCTCATGGTGGATCATATCATGAAATAAAGCAACCATGGCACGTTGGTAGGTTGCCCCAGCATTTTTCAACCCAAAAGGCATGACCTTGTAGCAAAAGGTGCCCCACTGAGTAACAAAAGTGGTATTCTCCATGTCTTCAGGAGCCATCTTGATCTGATTATAACCGGAGAAGCCGTCCATGAAGGAGAAAACTTTATGCTGAGCAGTGTTGTCAACCATAACGTCGATATGAGGCAGAGGGAAATCATCCTTAGGGCTCGCCCTGTTCAAATCCCTGTAATCAACACACATTCGGACCTTACCATCCTTCTTCGGCACTGGAACCACATTGGCAATCCACTGAGGGTAAGAAGTCACTGCTAGAAACCCGGCATCAAATTGCTTCATAACCTCGGCTTTGATTTTCTCAGACATTTCTGGACACATACGGCGGACCTTTTGTTTTACCGGAGGGCAATCTTCCTTGGTAGGCAGGTGATGAACCACAATGTCGGTATCTAACCCAGGCATGTCTTCGTAATACCAGACAAAGATTTCCACATAGTCATGCAGCATCTGGATCAACCGTTGTTTCACACTGAACTCTAGGTTGGCACCAATCTTGACTTCCTTTCTGTCTGTCTCAGTACCCAGATTTACCGTCTCCACTGGCTCTTCATGTGGCTGAATGGCCCTCTCTTCCTGGAGTAGTAGTCTTGCAAGCTCACCAGGAACTTTGCAATCATCTTCACCTTCGTCTTCAGCTAAGTTGATCGGATTTTCGAAGTCATAACTGGAAGTAGCAGAGTCGTTACCAGTGAGATCCAGAGTGGATTGGAACCTGTATAAGTGAGTGTGTGTAAATATAGCTGTTTTGCAATATATAATAAAGAAAGAAAGGAGCGCAAGATTTTGAAATGCAACAAACGTCCAATGTTTCTATTGATGATATATGAAAATGACACACAAAAGCCCTCACAAATGAAGCCACGGTGCCCCGGGTAGGACACCGAGCCATAAAAGTTTCAACATATTGTTTGTTACAAATTCAAAACAAAAGAGTTCATTACTGAGTGACAAAAGTAATAGGTGTGAAGTCTTTGGCAGTCCAGTTGCTTGGTCCACTGTCGGTTGTTGGGTAGATCCAGCTGTCGAATTCAGATTCCTCCACGTCGTCTTCAATAGCATTCACTCCCGGGTTGGTGATGAACACAAGAGGTTTTCCAATTTTTGCCTTACGAACAGCCCTCTGAGCCTCTGCAGTGAAGCCCAAACCAAACTTGTCAGTCTTTGGAGTGAAATCAGGAAGTCGGCCCCAGTTTGTGCACTCACCCTTCTCAATAACAGCCCGAGCATCCTTTAAGGAAGCCATCTTCAAAGGAGGGTCTTCAATCACAGTTTCAGCTGATGCTAGTGTCTGAGGCACCTCTTCAAAGTGCTGGAAGGGGGTTTCAATGAATTCCCCATCCATTTCTATGTACCGGAACGAGTTGAGGTGGCTGACCATATACTCTTCTTCCCCCTGAACTGTCACAATTTTCCCTCTGACCGGGTACTTAAGCTTCTGATGTAGTGTGGAGGTCACAGCTCCAGCCTTGTGGATCCATGGACGACCCAGCAAACAAGAATAGGATGGTCGGGTATCCATTACATAGAACTTAGAATCAAAAACTTGAGAACCAACCCTGATTGGAATGTCAACTTCCCCATGTACCATCCTTTTCGAACCGTCAAAGGCTCAGACAACAATGTTACTAGGCTTGAGCTCCAAACCCTCACAATCCAACCTGTCTAAGGCCTTTTTGGGTAATACTTTCAATGAAGAACCGGTGTCTACCAACACATGGGCAAGAGTAGTGCCCCTGCATTCAATGGAGACATGCAGGGCGTCATTATGGTTCTTTCCTTTGGCAGTCAGATCGGCGTCAGAGAAGCCCAACCCATTATCAGCAGTCAAGTTGGCCACACAATCAGTAAATTGATCAGCAGATGTTTCTTGTGGCACATGGGCCGTCTTCAGGAAGGAAATCATGGCCTTGGCATGGGCCTCTGAACACAACAACAGTGATAGCATAGAAATCTTTGATGGGGTGTGCCCCAGCTGCTCAACTACGTTGAAATCACTCTTCTTAATGATCTTGAGAATCTCTTCCATTTCTTGCTGCGAAGCTTCAACAGTGGTTGTCTTTGGTGCCTCCGTAAGGGCAGGCAAATCAGTAGCAATCCCTTTGCCCCGAGCGTCAGATGACTCGGCAGTAGGGGTAGAAACAGGAACTTGATTAGGAAGGGGAACAGGCACACTTGCAGGTGTGATGATAAGAGGTTTCTGAATAGCTGGTGGCGCAATATCTGGTGAGAACAGCCTACCACTGCGAGTAATTTTGGCAGGCCCGGTGATGTTACTGACACCGGTACTAGCATCAAACTCTTGCTTTACTCCAAGCACATAAACATCTGCCCCATAGTGCCATGGGACAACTTTGTCAGACGTATAAGGGAGAGGCCCCGGAACAGTGATAATGATAGGAGCAATCTTCTGAGTGGACATGATTTTGACAGGCTTCTTTGAGGGAGCTTTAGGAGGGTTGTTGAAAATAGTAACAATAGACACTTCTTCAGCAGGGACAGCAGGAACAGCAATCTTCTCGAACAAGATCTCTTTGCTATCCATCAGGTTTTGGATGTCTGACTTCAGCAAAGGACAACCAGCAGGTGAAACAACACATAGATGATAACCTTTACTACATCCCGGAAATAAACCGGCTAGCAACAGGTTCCTTTTGATAGTCGACAGCGGAGTAACGATATCATCCACAGAGGCCACATACAGGTCTTCCTTAACAGCATTCACTCCATGCTGGGGCATGGGAGCAGTCACAACATTGGGTCTTTCGGGCGCCTCAAACTGTATTTCTTTAGCATCAATAAGGTCCTGAACCTTATTCCTCAGAGCCCAACAATCGTCCGTAGTATGCCCCGGGCTATCAGAGTGATAAGCGCAACGGGTGTTGGGGTTGTACTTTGGAGAAGCTGTGTTCACTACCTCCGGAGCCTCTTTGACAGTTACCAGATTGGTTGACAGTAGTTGCGGCAAAATCTGGGACAGGGTCATGCTGAGTCGAGTGTACTGCCTTTTGGGTCTCTCACCCCTTGGTTGGTTGTATTGTTGAAGAGCAGTAGCATGATTTGAAATTACCAGCGCGTTGACAGCTTGGCGGCGCTCCGGCTTAATTTGTCTTCTGGGACCATAAACAGCACTAGCTTCCTTCTTGAAGGGCTTCTTTTCAGTACTCGCGAAGGCACTTTTCTGTATCTTCCCCGACTTGATACCAGCTTCTATCCTCTCACCTGTCAAGATCAAATCTGTAAACCCAGCAGAAGAATTACCAATCAGGTGGTTGAAAACGGACCAGACAGGGTCCCTAGGAACATGTCAACAAGTTCACGGTCAGTCAGCGGTGGCTGCACCCTGCCAGCCAGGTCTCTCCACTTTTGCGCATACTCCTTAAAACCTTCGCCCGTCCCTAGTGACATACCCTGGAGTTGGGTACGCGTGGGAGCGAGGTCAGAATTGTACTGATACTGTTTATAAAATGCAGTAGCCAAGTCCTCCCAGTTTCGGATACTGGCTCCATCCAGCTGATAGAACCACTCGAGTTGAGCCCCTGAAAGGCTATCCTGAAAGAAATGGATCCACAGGTTCTTGTCTGCAGTGTAAGGTTGGATCTTCCTTACATATGATCTGAGATGCATCTTCGGGCAGGATTGCCCGTCATATCTTGCAAAAACTGGCACTTTGAACTTCAGGGGGATCACAATCCCAGCAACTAATCCCAAATCTTCGAAATTTAAGCCGGGAACTCTCTGCAGCTCCATAGCTGCCAACCTGTCTTCCAAGCCTTTTTACTTATCATCGGCGGGCGGGTATTGTTGCTCAGAGTAGTCTTCGTCTTCTTCAGCCTCTCCTTCTTCAGCTTCGGATTCGGAAGGTACCGCAACCGCATTCCCTTTACTGGTTCCCTCTTCAGATGTAGGGGGAAATTCAAGGACTCTTCTGGCTTCACCCTCAAACCTTCTTCCTAGGGTAGCCACCCCAATTTTTTTCTTCTTCTTTTTCACTTACTCTTTGTTCCCAAGCAGGGCCTTTAGATCCTCCTGACCCTTAGCCAAGGTCATCAGGAGGTGTTGAAACTGTGAGTTCTGAGACTGCAAGTCCTTGACCGTCTGTTCGAGATCCATCTTACTGAAATAAACAGCAGAAAGATAAGGAAACCTAGTGTGTAGACCTGCTTATGCGCATGATGAATGATATGCTTATGTATGCAATGCATTCAAGGATTTAGAAAATTCAAAATTATTGCAAACAAAAAGAACACACGTCATATTAATAAGAAGAAATTTGTCAGTACATAAGTGCCCCATGGGCCAAATATTACAAAAAACTTCTCAAGGTAAAAAGACGTTGCGCATCCTCTTTGGTGCGATGTAGGTGTTGAGGGTCTCTTCCTCATGGAGTCGGCGGGTAAGCTCCCAAACCTTCTTCTCACTGGCGTAGAAGCTGGCTTCAAAAGTGTTCCGTTCCTCCTTGAGTTGGATCCAGCTCTTCTACATCTCCTCCCATGATGTAGGAATGTCAGGATATAGGATGGTGTAGGGAACCTCTCCTTCCTTAACAGGCTCTTTAATCATAGGGAGAATATGAGGATAAGGCATCATTAGACTCTGGGCTCGGGTTCGTACCCACTTGAGATAAGGCTCAAGAGGGATGGAATTCTTGTGCCCCAGTGTCTTGCTGTCTACCTTGTTAGGCATCCTCCAAGCTCTGATGAATCTTTGGCGAAGTCCTTGCGCATCGTTGTCGAAGTCAAAAACTAAGTCAGGAATCAACATGTCATGAGGGCCATCCCTCCGTGCATATCCAAATTGTCTCAAAGCTAGACAAGGGTTATAGGTAATGCCTCCTCTAATGCCAAGTAATGGAACATTAGGGAACTCTCCACAATGATCGATGATGATGACATTTTCTCTGGACCGAGAGCACCAATGTACATCAGAGTGAGTGAGGGTCATCAACCGTTGTGACCACCTTAAGCCTTGGTCATTCTTCAAAACATATTGTGGAAGGTGCGAAATAAACCACCTTGCAAGGAGAGGAGTACAGCACATGAGAACACCTCTCTTTCTCATTGTTCGTGTGTAAAATGAGTGAAGAATGTCCCCAAGCAATGTTGGTATTGGATTTCTGGATAAGAAGATCTTGACGGCGTTGACATCCACAAGCTGGTCAGGATTTGGGAACATGACCAACCCATAAATGAGGAGTGCCACAATTTCTTTAAAGGCTTGTAGATCCAATGAATTCCAACACTCTTGTGCCTTCTCAAACAAGAATTTTGCCAAGAAGCCTTTGACGCCACTTCTAGTTTCCCAATGCCCCTTGATGTCAGATGGTTGCAAGTGTAGTGCTTGAGCAACATCTGCAGGCTTTGGTTCTTTTTCCGTACCGTTGTAGGGTAGTTGATTAAGAATAGGAATTCTCAAGAGTTGAGAAAATTCCTCCAAAGTGGGCACCAATTGATAGTCGGGGAAAGTGAAACAGTGGTGAAGGGGGTCAAAGAACTGGAACAACACCTTTACCATGTCCTCTTCAATGCTGGTGTTGACTAGGCTGAGCAGTCTACCATGTCTTTCACTGAAGGGAGAGCTTTCCGGAATTCTGGATGTGAGCTCCTTGAGTTGAGGAGGAATTCTCAGAAGGTTGACTTGGATAGTTTTCCTGCGAAGAATTTCCATGACTTACAAAACAAGAACAAAGATGAAGATCCAAACCCTTGAAATGGTTAGTGAATGCATATGATGCTTTATGATGTTCATGATGTATGCACAAACATATGTACAAGCAATTCACACAAAACCCTAGTTTCAGGCTTGCATGGGGTTTCATAGGTAAGTACCCTCTTGAGTATAGTTGGCTTAAAAACCTGTCCTATAAATAGTAACCGGGTTCTAAGGAGCTCAATATCATTGGATTGTTTTCCATGTTCATTGTTTTGGTTTAGCCACTTAACTAGCGACCAAAATATTCCAAGAAAACAACCCTCAATGAGTGTAGTATCGAGTATCTACCAACTTCGGACTGCACCAAAGCCGGTCATCTCACTACCCCTAATGAAAGGCCAAGATGGTCAAGTAAGGTTCTAGGTCATTAGTGCTTAGTGACATCACTCAGCGGCCCCGTACTCTCCTTGATTGAACTCAAGGGTTACCGGTACTCACAAATATGTCGCACTAATATAGCTATTGCTTCAACCGTGTCGGTATACCCTGCACAGTTTCCACAACGTATTGCTATCTATGAATGTTTCCCCAAATCCGGGTGTAGGATTTCAAGCCCAAACAAGAGAACCAAGATATAAAGCAATCAAAGCAAACAATTAGTCATGCAAGAGGGTGATCTAAGCCCTAAGGTTACTCCACTTAAAATTTTCCCCAGCAGAGTCGCCAGTTCTGTGATACGGTGGGAGAACTGACTTGAGTTTTTGCGTTTGTTTTCGCAAATGTTTCGGTTGAGCAAGAGTAGCCACCGACTTTTTATTTTATCCTAAGGAAAGGTTAAAAAGCACAGCAAAAACCTTTGAGATGTTTTCTTGGGTTCGGGGAGTAGATTATAGAAAGGGAAGGTATTAGCACCCTTTCTATCCATGGTTATCCATGGGCTCTTAGTTACTTGCTTAGATCAACTTGCCTTGATTTTCAATTGTTTGAAATGGTGCTTTCAATTGTTTGAAATGGTGCTTTCAATTGTTTGAAATGGTCCTTTGTGTGTGGGTTTTGAAAATGTTTTGAAAAGAGGCCAATGTGGTGGCAACCTTTGTAATGACCCATGTTTGGATGTATACAAAGGTGTATGTCTTTTTGAAAAGTTTTCAATGTTTTTGAAAGTTGTTTTTGAAAGTGTGTTGTGATGTATGTTTTGAAAAATAGGCAAGTGTTTTTGTTTTGCAAGTTGGCAAGTAACCAAGAGTTTTGTCTACCCCTAAATTTCTCAAAGATTCTTTCTATGTTTTAACCCTTTTAACAATTTTGTTCCACCATTGTATTTGGTGGACAATCTTGTGTTAGGATGTTAACGGGACGGGCACGGGTCATCGTTTAGACCATGATTGCAATGGTGCCAAGTGTCTTTGGCAACTTTTTCCTTTAAGGGGCTTGATCATTTTTAGGCAACTTTCGAAAGCGTCATCGAGGGACTATGATCATTTGAATTGTTTTGTTTTGCCAAAGACACCTAACATGCAACATGGCCCATTATTGAAGGCAACAAGTGGAGTACCCTAGGGGTGCAAGTGTGATTGGTGTTGTCCATTTTCATGCTTTGTTATCTTTAAATCAGGTCAAGCTATTTGTTGTTTTTGATTTTTGCATACAAACCCTAAGTCTATCATGGCATATTTAGAAAGCTTTTAAATGCGAAAAATAAAATCTTAAATTATTACAACATAAATTATGGGATGGGAGGTACAAATATTCAAATGGGGATATTTTACAAGAAATTTAAATCTAAGCTATTACAATCCAAATGGAATTTACAAGGTATTTAATTGTACAATAATTAAATAAAATACAATAAATATGCAAGATGCAAAAAATGATTTTTATATGTATGTAAAAATGTTTTTCATGTGACAAATAAACAAAAATAAAAAAGGTTAATTTTTTGGGTATTTTTCCTGTTTAGGGCAAAACCCTAATTTTATAAATAAAAAGGTATTTATTATATATTATATACAATATTTATTAATTATGTACAAAAAATAAATAAAAAGGAAGTATATTGTAAAAAAAAAGTATTTTTGAGGTTAAATATTAATAAAAATAAAAATGTATTATTTTTGTATTTTTTTTCTAAATATTCTAATAAATATATAGGTATTTATATTATTTACTAAATATATTAAATATGTACAAAAATAAAATATTTATTATTTACAAAAAAAAGTATATTTTTAGAAAATGTTTTCAAAAGATAAAATAAAATAAAATTAGAAAACAAAATGTGTTTGTATTATTTTTGTATTTTTGAATAAAAGGCAATATGTTTATTTACATGTATAAATTCAAATAAAACAAACAAAAATCCAAATAAAATGCAAAAATGGTTGAAAAAATGTTTTTAGTATTTTTTATATTTTGGCAAAAAATAATAAGTCAGAAACAAAAAGAAAAAGTCAAAAAATGATAAAAATAAACACAATGGGCCAAGGGGGTGCAAGTGTAGAAAAGTGGTGCAAATAGAAAGATGAAACAGGCCCAGCCCAGAAGAATGTTATCTTCAACCTCTGGCCAGATTCAAACAAAAAACGCGCGCCTTCTTGTTCATCTCCCTAACTCCTGATTCTTTGATCCTTTGACAAATCTTAAAACATGAAACTTGTAGAGCTTGAAGCCACGATTCTAAACATATAAAAAAGTTAATCTAACTCTCAGAAATGAGAGAAAATTTCTTCTCCCCCAATTCCTGACCTAGTTTTTTTTCCAGATTTTCAGATTCAAAATACTCTTAGCACACACAATATAAATGAAAAGTAACTATATGGATGGCTTCAGGGCTATGATTAGAACATGTTTTCTTCACAAACTTAAACCTAACTATGCCTGGATAGAGAGATAGAAGTTCAAACTTTTACCTATTCAGCTTGAATCGTGTGCAGCAATGGAGGCACTTTCAATGCAATGTGAGGACTTGTACAGCTTGCTTGAGGTCCAGGGATGCCTCCTCTATGCTTAGCTTGCTTTGAATCTTACTGAATCGAGCTACATAAGTTAACCTACACAGATGAAAAATGAAAATGGCACACTTGGCTATGGCTGTTACAGTTCCAGTTCAATGCTTGGAATAGTTTGTATGGATGTTATGGAGTGTGTTTGCAAAGGTTTCAGCCAAAACGCACGAGTGGAAGTGTTTGTGGAAGTCAAGTTGCAGAAGGGACTCTGTTTTTGCAGCAAGGACGTGTTTCTATGAATGAGGAGATATTGAAGGTGGTTGGCTCGTGTTTTAGGTCAGGCTTGATGTTTGGAATGTGTTCAACAAGTTTGCTTAGGCTTGTGTTGACAGGAAATGAGAGTTGGTGTTCAAAATGCAAAGTTCCTTCTATCTTAAGTCAAAAATGCCAAGTTGGGTTACAAGCTTATGCAGGCCCCCTAAACATGCTGCAAAGTTAGTCTTGATCAGTGGGATTAGTTCAATAACTTGTGCCTCAGAGGTTTGCATTGTACTTCTTGGATTTGTGTTTGACATAAAGTCATGCTTTACAAGAATGGATAACTTGCTTTTTCCAAATATGGCTTAATTCTTCATGTAATGTCCAAATGCACAAAATAATGCTAGAACACAATGGATTGGCATTTAATTATTGAGTTTAAATGAGATTAGAGGCCTGTAACTAGCTTGTGCAAGCTGATTTCAAAAATGCAAAGTGTATGAACATGCCTTTGGCCATGAATCAAAGTGACTTTTGCCCATATTGACAAATTCGATTCTCCCTAACCACAAGGGTGTTTGAGAAGTTCTTGGACAATTTGGAAAGCTTGGAATGTGTAATACAATCCATCTTTGTAATGCAAGTTGAAATTCCAAGTGGAAGCATGTGAAAAGTGGCCATGAAGTTAGGCAAAAATCCTGCCTAAAATAGGTCAAAATATTTCTAAGTTAAGAATGTTTTGCACCCCTATTCCAAAAATCATAACTTGAGCTACAAGCTTCTTTTGAGGAAAATTTGTGAATCAAAGTTGTAGATTTTTCAATGGACTACAACTTTCATGTTTTGAGTTTTCCTTGAATCCAAATGTATCTTGATGACAAAATAGGACAAAGTTAGGAAAAAATTAGGAATTTTCATAACTTAGAAAAATTCTAAGTTATGAAAATTCTTCATTTCAAACCCTAATTTGTAATTTTTGATTTCTTGATGAACAAGTTTCATAATTTTACATGTCTTGATGAAAAATGAATCTTGGCACTTGATTTTGACCAAAAAGTCAAAGTTTGACTTTTCAGTATACAGTTAAATTTGATCAGTTGACTGGAAAATTCATCTGTCAATCTTGTACATTTGGGATCTTTTGAACTTGTTGAACATGTCAAGACAATTCCATTGGGTCCTTGAGTCATATGTGAGCTTGGTTTGTCATTGGCTAGGTCAAACAGTCAAAAATTGCCTTTGTGCAGTCAAAACCCTAAAAATGACCTTTTTGCCCTTTTGGTGATCTGATCAAATTTCTTGTGGAATTATGATCCAAACTTGACCAAATGGTTCATATGAATTCATAATGTTGACGTGGGTCAAAAATCATGAGGTTTGACTGTCAATTGACCACAGTTGACTTTTTCCCCAATACAGCTGATTTCTAGGTCAACTGTCCAATTGACTGGGCAAAGATTGGAATCAAGGCTTGAAACTTGGTATGGATAAACTTGTGAGTCTAATATGAAGCATGAAAGTCACTTTGGGCCTTTTAGGCCAAAAAATCTTTGTGCAAACTCAAACCCTAATTTGGGTCAACAGTGCTAGGAGGAGTCTTGAGCAGAGCAAACTCTAACTGGATCTTGAGCTCCAAGGGTCTTGTGGTGAGAAAATATTGAGGAAATGGGAGGGCAAATTTTGGGGTACAACACTAGGTATCTTGGAAAAATCAAACAAAACAAAAATATCATAGTCCCTCGATGACGCTATCTTGGTTGCCTAAACAAAAATTGTCTAGTCCCTCAAAAAAACTTGCTAAGATACTTGGCAATATTGTTATCATGGTCATACGATGACCCACGCCGTCCCGTTTAACATCCAAAGATAGGGTTTTTTACCAAATACAATGGTAAAACAAAAATGTCAAAAGGTTAAAAATGTACAAGAAAGACTTTTTGAGTAGGTAGATGCTCCTAGTTACTTGGTCAATTTGCAAACCATCCTTGCTATTTTCAAACAAACACACACACATTTCAAAACAATTTCCAAACAAACTTTCAAACATTGAAACATTTTTCAAAAGACAAACATCTTTGTATACATTCTTACGAACAAGAATCATTACAAAGATTTCCAAAATGATGGCCTCTTTTCAAAATATTTTCAAAACCACACAAAGCACCATTTCAAACAATTGAAAAAGCAAAGCAAGTGATCTAAACAAGTAACTAAGAGCCCATGGAAAACCATGGATGAAAAGGGTGCTAGCACCTTCCCTTTTCATAATCTACACCCCAAACTCAAGAAAAACATCTCAAAGGTCTTTCCTGTGCTTTTTGACCTTTCCTTTGGATAAAATAAAAATTCGGTGGCGACTCTTGCTAAACCGAAACATTTGCAAACACAAACACAAAACCTCAAGTTAGTTCTCCCACCGTATCACAGAACTGGCGACTCTGTTGGGGAACTGAATATAAAAGTGGGGTTACCTTAGGGTTTAGATCACCTTTACATGCTTATCTTGCTTGACTTGTTTGCTTTACACTTTGGTTCTATTGTTTGGGTTTGAATCCTCTACCCGGATTTGGGAAACATTCATAGGTAAATAGCAATACGTTGTGGAAACTGTGCGGGGTATACCGACATGGTTGAAGTAATAGCTATATTAGTGCGACATATTTGTGGGTACCGGTAGCCTTTGAGTCAATCAAAGAGAATACGGGGCCGCTGAGTGATGTCATGAAGCACTAATGGACTTTTAGAACCTTTACTTGACCAACTTGGCCTTTTAAGATGTAGTGAGATGACCGGCTTTGGTGCAATCCGAAGTTGGTAGATACTCGATACTACACTCATTGAGGGTTGTTTTCTTGGAATATTTCGGTCGCTGGTAAAGTGGCTAAACTGAAACAATGAACACAGAAAATAATCCAGTGATATTGAGCTCCTTAGAACCCGGTTACTATTTATAGGACAGGTTGAGCCAACTAAACTTCAAGAGGATACTTACCTATGAAACCCCATGCAAGCCTGGAACTAGGAACTTGTGTGATTTGTTTGTACATATATACTTGTGCATAACATCATGGACATCATGAAGCATCATATGCATCCACTAACCATTTCAAGGATTTTGGATCTTCATCTTTGTTCCTGTTTTGTAGGTAATGGAATCACTCCGCAGGAAAACTATAAAGGTCAATCTTGTGAGAATTCCTCCACAACTCAAGGAGCTCGCTTCCAAGATTCCAGAGTATTATCCATTCACTGAGAGACATGGTCGACTTCTAAACTTAATCAACACCAACACTGAGGAAGATATGCTGAAAGTTCTCTTCCAGTTCTTTGACCCCCTACACCACTGCTTCACATTTCCTGATTACCAGCTGGTGCCTACTTTGGAAGAATTTTCTCAACTCTTGAGGATTCCTATTCTCCATCAACTACCTTTCAACGGTACAGAAAGAGATCCAAAGCCTGAAGATGTTGCTCAAGCCCTGCACTTGCAACCATCTGATGTCACAAGTCATTAGGAAACCAGAAGTGGTGTCAAGGGTTTCTTGGCAAAGTTCCTGTTTGAGAAAGTTCAAGAATGCTGGAGTTCTCTAGACCTGCAAGCTTTTGATGAGATTGTAGATCTTCTCATCTATGGGTTGGTCTTGTTCCCAAACCCTGACCAACTTATATATGTGAATGCTGTCAAAATCTTCATGGCTCACAACCCGGTGCCTACGTTGCTTGGGGATATCCTCCGCTCTTTTCACACTCGAACAATAAGGAAAAGAGGTGTTCTCATGTGTTGCACTCCTCTATTGGCAAGATGGTTTATTTCTCATCTTCCCCAATCAGTCTTGAAGAATGATCAAGGTTTGAGGTGGTCACAACGGTTGATGACTCTTACCCATTCAGATATTCATTAGTGTTTTCGATCCAGAGAGAATGTCATCATGATTGACTGTTGTGGGGAATTCCCTAATGTACCTCTACTTGGCATTAGGGGAGGCATCACCTACAACCCCTGCTTGGCTCTGAGACAGTTTGGGTATGCTCGAAGGGATGGCCCACATGACATGCTAATTCCAGACTTGGTTTTTGACTTCGACAAAGACGATTAAGGACTCCGACAAAGGTTCATCTGAGCTTGGAGGATGCCCAACAAGGTGGATAGTAAAACCTTGGGACACAAGAATTCCATCCCCCTTGAGCCTTACCTCAAGTGGGTACGAACCCGTGAACAAATTCTTATGATGCCTTACCCCTACATTCTTCTTGTGATTATAGATCCTGTTATGGAAGGAGAGGTTCCATACACTCTCCTACATCCTGACATGCCAACATCACTTGAAGATCTGCAAAGGAGTTGGATACATCTCAAGGGAGAACGCGATACTTTTGAAGCCCAATTCTACGCAAGCGAGAAGAAGGTTTTAGAACTCACTCGTCAACTTCACGAAGAGCAGACTCTCAACACCTACATTGCACCAAAGAGGATGCGCAACGTCTTTTTATCTTAGAATTTTGTATTATTTTGCCCATGGGGCATTGATGTACTAACAATTCTATCTTATTAATATGACGTATGTTTCTTTTTTGTTTAAAACAAATTTGAATTTATGAATCCTTGAATGCATTACATGAATACATATCATTCATCATATGCATAAACAGGTCTTCACACCATGTTTCCTCATCTCTCTACTGTTTATTTCAGCAAGATGGATATTGAACAAGCGGTCAAAGACTTGTAAGCGCAGAATTCACAATTTCAACAGCTACTTCTGACCTTGGCTAAGGGGTAGGAGGAGCTCAAAATTCTTCTAGAGAAGGAAAAAGAGAAAAAGAAGAAGAAGAGAGCTGGTGTGGCTACATTGGGCAGAAGGTTTAAAGGTCAAACCAGGAGGGTCCTAGATTTTCCATCAACCTCTGAGGAAGGAGAAGGAAAGGGTAAAGGAACTGCAGTGCCATCTGATTCTAAGGCAGAGGAAGAAGAGGATGAAGACTATTCTGAACAGCAGTACCCTCCTGCAGATGACAAATACAAGAATCTGGAAGAACGTCTGGCTACTATAGAAGTTCAGAGAGTGTCTGGGCTGGACTTTGAAGAGTTAGGGCTGGTTTCTGGAATTGTAATCCCTCCCAAGTTCAAAGTACCTCTATTTTCTAAGTACGATAGGGTGTCTTGCCCAAAGATGCACCTACGATCTTATGTCAGGAAAATTCAACCACATTCTTCTGACAAAGACCCGTGGGTTCATTTTTTCCAAGATAGTTTGTCGGGGACACAGCTGGATTGGTTCTACAAGTTGGAGAGGTCTGATGTGCATAATTGGGAAGATTTGGCGGCCGTGTTCTACAAGCAGTATCAATCCAATGCAGACTTAGCACCAACTCGTACTCAACTACAGAGTATGGGCATGGTCTCAAATGAAGGTTTCAAAGAGTATGCCCAGAAATGGAGAGACTTGGCGGGACGAGTACAACCACCTCTATCTGAGAGGGAGCTAGTTGATATGTTCTTGGGGAATCTGTCAGGATCTTTCTTTAATCACCTGATAGGAAGCTCTTCTGCGGGGTTCACTGAGTTGATTCTAACTGGTGAGAGAGTTGAAGCCGGAATCAAGAGTGGGAAAATTCAAAAAGATGCATCTGCTTCCGCTGCCATCAAAAAGACTTTTCCAGCAAAGAAGGAAGTATCAGCTGTCTACTCCCAAAGAGGTCAAGGAAGAGTTGAGCGCCGGCCAGCAGTGGGGGCCGTAATGATTCAGAAGTCTGCAGCTGGTCAGCCCAGAAACAATCAACCAAGAACCAACCAAACAAGGGTGGAAAGGCCTGTACGGTAATTCACCCAGATAAACATGACTCCTGCTCAGGTTCTACCCCATATCTTGAAGTTAAACCTTTCCAGTCTGAAAGAGGCCCCGAAGAATCCGAATATGACTTCTCCGTACTACCATTCGAACGCCAAGTTTGCTTATCGTTCAGGAAGTATAGGGCACGACACCAACAATTGTTGGGCCCTGAAGAATAAGATTCAGGATTTGATAGATGCTAAAGAATTTGAATTCGACACCCCTGAAAAGCCGAATGTGATCTCGGCTCTAATGCCAAAGTATGGCCACAATGCCCATGCTGTTGAAGAGGATCTATTTGTTGTTACTGTTGATGATTTGATAACTCCGCTACCGATAATCAAGCTGAATTTGTTGAAGGCTGGGATTTTCCCAGGTTGTGAAGAAGAATGCTGCCTTTGTGCATCCTTACCAACCGACTGTCCATTGTTGAAGTTAGGCATCCAACGCCTAATGGATAACCAAGAAATCCTTTTTGAAAAGACTCCAGTTACACCGATTCCTGTCAATGATGTTTCAATAATAACCATATCCTCCAATCTTTCCAAGGTCTCCAAAAGACCTGTTAAGATTACATCTGCTCCGAAGACTGTACCTTTAAAGATAACCATGCCCGGGCCTGTCCCGTACAAGTCCGACAAATCAATACCGTGGAACTATGGTGGAGAGATCTATTACCACGGTATTAAAAAAATTGAATCAACTGAAGAGAGTTCTGATGAAGAGACTTCTGACATTGGAAACATTGCTGGAACGAGAAAAATCACCCGCAGTGGAAGAATTTTCTCTCCAGAGATTGCGCCTCCAAAGGAAATCTTTGGACCCTCAGCTGCTCCTAAGGTTACCCCTGTACCGGTGAACATATCTGCGAGAACTCTGATTATTGAAGAAGTTGTAACTCATGTGGTTGTCCTCTCTGCTGCTGCCGATGATAGAGGGAAAGGGATCCAAGAAGGGCCCGTCAGGACGAGGGCTCAACCATTAGTCATCCCCGAAACCTCTCAAAAAGAAATGGAAGAGATTTTGAAAATAATCAAGAAAAGCGATTATAATGTTGTGGAACAATTGGGGAAAACCCCCTCAAAGATCTCTATGTTGGCCCTGCTGCTTTGTTCAGAAGCTCATGCTAAAGCTTTGATAAGATTCTTGAAGACGGCCCACGTGCCACAGGAAACCTCCGCGGATCAGTTCCAGGAATGTGTAGCTAGACTAATAGCTAACAATGGTCTAGGATTCTCCGATGCCGATTTAACATCAAAAGGGAGAAAACATAATGAAGCTTTGCATGTCTCGGTGGAGTGCAGAGGGACTACTCTAGCACGCGTCCTAGTAGACACTGGTTCATATTTAAATGTCTTGCCGAAGAAAGCCTTGGATAGACTGGATTATGAAGGCCTAACCCTGAAACCCAGCAATATCATTGTCAGAGCCTTTGATGGTTCTAAAAGGATGGTCCATGGGGAGGTGGACATCCCGATTAAAGTGGGAACTGAAACCTTCAACTCCATATTCTATGTGATGGAAATCCGTCCTTCCTATTCTTGCTTGTTGGGAAGACCCTGGATTCACCATGCTGGAGCCGTTACTTCTACCCTGCATCAAAAGCTCAAGTACCCTGTCCAGGGGAAGATTGTAATTGTTCATGGTGAAGAGGAATATATGATCAGTCATCTTAATTCTTTCCGCTATGTGAAATTATATGGCGAGTTCATAGAGACCCCTTTCCAACACTTCGAGGAAGTTTCTGAAGAGATTTCAGCAACCAAGACAGTGTCTTTTGTACCCATGATTACCAGACCTCCGCCTCAGATGTCGTCTCTCAAAGATGTTAAGGTCGTGATTGAAGAAGGAGGAAGCACAATCTGGGGGAAGCTTCCAGACTTTCCTTTTAAATCAGATAAATTCGACTTGGGTTTCACTTCGGCTAGTCAGAAGGCTGTGCGTCGCTCCCGTGTCGGAGGGCCACCATTGTAGATCACCCATCATGGAGTCAATGCTTTGGAGGATAGTGAAGAGGAGAGCAACTTGGAAGACTGGATTTTCCCTACTGTTGACGGAGGACTGTGCAACTGGGAAGCAAAAAACTTTGTTCCGATTACTTTCATAAATCAGTAATTTATCTTTTAAATGTTTCTGTTGGTTTGTAATAATTCTTAAACAATCCGTACACTTTTAACCTTATGCCTTACCCGAGGTACATAGGTCCATTTGTAAGGGTTTGATTTTTCATCTTCATATGCCATTTTAATGAATCATGGACGTTTTCACATATAAACTTTTGTGTTCATTGTCTTTCTTTTTTCATTTTATTTGTTTAAAGATGGTTATCCCTTACACACACCCACACTCACAAATGCAGGTACCCTTCCATTCCAGATTCCATGGGTAACAATTCTGCTAAGGCCTTCAGTGACTCTAAAGATATGGTCTACCATGCCGAATACGAAGGTGAGGAAGATTGTGAGGTGCCGGGAGAATTGGCTAGACTGCTACAACAGGAAGAAAGGGTTATTCTACCTCATGAGGAGCTGTTAGAGACAACCAACTTGGGTACTGACGAAGACAGGAAAGAAATCAGAGTGGGTGCCAACCTAGAGCCAGATGTCAAAGAGCGCCTAATTCAGCTGTTACATGAATATGTTGAGGTCTTCGCCTGGTCATATGAAGACATGCCGGGACTCAATACAGATATTGTGGTTGACCGTCTACCCACAAAAGAAGACTGTCAACCAGTCAAACAAAAAGTCCGCCGCATGAGGCCCGACATGTCAGAAAAAATCAAAGCAGAAGTTATGAAGCAATTCAATGCTGGATTTCTTGCTGTTACTTCCTATCCACAATGGGTTGCTAAAATTGTGCCCGTGCCTAAGAAGGAAGACAAAGTCAGAATGTGCGTGGATTACAGGGACTTAAACAAGGCCATCCCTAAAGATGACTTTCCACTTCCTCACATTGACATCTTGGTTGACAATACAACTCAGCACAAGATATTTTCTTTCATGGACGGATTTTCATGTTACAACCAGATCAAAATGGCACCTGAAGACATGGAGAAACTACCTTTGTTACACAGTGGGGTACGTTCTGCTACAAAGTGATGCCATTCAGACTGATGAATGCCGGGGCAACCTATCAACGCGCCATGGTAGCTTTGTTTCATGATATGATACATCATGAGATAGAGGTCTACGTAGATGACATGATAGCCCGTTCACAAACTGAAGAAGAACACCTCGACCATCTGCAAAAGCTGTTTGTCAGGTTTAAGGAGTACAAGCTCAGACTGAACCCTAACAAGTGCACTTTCGGAGTCAGGTCTGGTAAACTCTTGGGTTTCATTGTCAGCAACAAGGGCATCAAGGTTGATCCTGCCAAAGTCAAAGCTATACAAGAAATGCCTTCCCCTTGCACTGAGAAGGAGGTCATAGGTTTCTTGGGACGCCTAAACTACATTGCAAGGTTCATTTCTCACCTAACATCTACCTGTGAATCAATCTTCAAGCTGTTGAAGAAATATCAGGTGGTTAAATGGAATGTTGACTGTCAAATTGCTTTCGATGAAATTAAGGAGTATTTGCTAGAACCTCCTATCTTGATGCCACCCGTCGAAGGAAGACCGCTAATCATGTATCTGACTGTCCTAGAAAATTCAATGGGGTGCGTACTGGGCCAACATGACGAGTCTGGCCGAAAAGAGCATTCCATTTATTACCTTAGCAAAAAGTTTACCGACTGTGAGACCCGATACTCACTGCTCGAGAAAACTTGTTGCGCTTTGGTATGGATTGCTCGCCAGCTAAGGCAGTATATGTTGACTCATACCACTTTGCTGATATCTAAGATGGATTCGATCAAGTACATCTTTGAGAAGCCTGCTTTATCTGGAAGAATCGCTAGATGGCAGATGATCTTGACGGAATAGGATATACAGTACACGACCCAAAAAGCTATAAAGGCGAGTGTGCTAGCCGATCATCTGGCCCATCAAGCTGTCGAAGATTACCAATCCATGAGGTTCTACTTCCCCGACGAGGATATCATGACATTAGACAATGTTAAAGATTTCATACCATATGACGGACCTGAACAAGGATCCCGATGGACCCTGTACTTTGATGGTGCCTCCATTGCACTTGGCAACAGTATCGGCGCGGTACTCATTTATCCAGAAGGTTGCCATACACCTTTCACTGCTAGACTTTGCTTCAGCTGCACCAACAACATGGCCGAGTATGAAGCTTGTATCTTTGGTCTCAAGGCTGCAATAGACTTGGGAGTCAAATCTTTGGTTGTGTTTGGGGACTCAACTTTGGTCATCAGTCAGATCAAAGGAGAGTGGGATACTAAACATCCAAACTCATCCCTTACAAAGAACATGTCTTGACATTGTTACCACATTTCGAGCAGATTACCTTCGAGCACTTCCCGCGAGAAGAAAATCAGCTAGCAGATGCTCTAGCTACAATGTCATCCATGTTTAAACTTAACTGGGATAATGAGGCTCCCCAAATCACCATTGAACGGATGGACGCACCTTCAAATTTTCACGAGATTAATACTGAAGAAGTAGTGGGCCGACCTTGGTTTCACGAAGTCAAAAGGTATCTCGAAGCGCAAGAATACCCTGAAGGAGCTTCAGTCAACGACAAAAAGTTCTTGAGGAGATTCTCTGCCAAGTTATTCCTGAGCAATGGTATCCTATACAAGTGCAATCATGATTGCATTCTGCTCTGTTGTATGGACAAGGTTGAAGCTGAACAGATCATGGTTAAACTGCACAATGGTACCTTTGGCACTCACTCTAGCGGGCATATGATGGCTAAGAAGATTCTACGGGCAGGCTATTACTGGTCTACCATGGAAGCTGACTGCTATCAACATTCCAGGACTTGTCACAAATGTCAAATCTATGCGGACAAGGTACATATACCTCCAGTTCCTCTCAATGTCTTAACAACTCCTTGGCCATTCTCTATGTGGGGAATCAACATGATTGGAGAGATCAAGCCTACAACATCCAATGGACACCGTTTCATCCTGGTGGCCATTGACTACTTCACCAAGTGGGTCGAAGCGGCTTCCTTCGCATCCATCACAAAGAATGTTGTTGCCCGCTTCATCAAGTAGAATCTCATTTTTCGGTATGGCATCCCCGAAAGGATCATCACTGACAACGGTACAAACCTTAACAATATTATGATCACTGCCTTGTGCGAGCAGTTCCAGATTCAACATCACAATTCATCTCCCTACCGGCCAAAGATGAACGGTGCTGTCAAAGCTGCAAACAAAAATATCAAGAAGATCATATAAAAGATGACAGTCACCTACAAGGACTGGCATGAGATGTTACCGTTTGCTCTCCACGGGTACCGTACCACGACACGAACATCAACTGGGGCAACACCCTATTCCTTGGTATATGGCATGGAAGCTGTTTTACCTATCGAGGTTCAGATTCCCTCCTTGAGAATCATGAAAGATGCTGGTTTGAGTGAAGATGATTGGATTCAGACCCGACTTGATCAACTTAACTTGATTGATGAAAAGCGACTTACTGCTGTTTGTCATGGTCAGACGTATCAAAAATGGATGATCAAGGCTTTTAACAAGAAGGTCAGACGCCATATATATCAAGTCGGGAATCTTGTAATCAAGAGAATCATCTTTCTGCAAAGTGATCCCAGGGGCAATGGACTCCTACCTACGAAGGACCATTTGTGATCAAAAACATCTTTTTTGGTGGGGCAATGATCTTAACCACCATGGACGGCGACGACTTGCCGCACCCTGCGAACGCAGACATAGTCAAAAGATACTACGCATAAAAGACCCGCTAGGTTGACACACCTAGGTAAAAAAGGGCATCCCGGTGAATCGAAAACCCGAAAGGGCGGTTCAAGCAAAAGTTAGGGATAAACAAAAAAAATATGTACACCCGACAAGTTGAAAACCCGAAAGGGCGACTTGGGCAAAAAAGGGTTTCCTGGTGGACTGAAAACCCAAAAGGGCGGTCGAGGCAAAAGTTATGGAATTAAAGCGTATGACTATGTGTCTTTGGATCACTTTAAGGACAATCTCTTCACGGAAAAGCTCTGGGCTTCTGATCAACTCAATCATCTTCGGACGAAGCAACAAATGGACAAGATATTCAGAGTTACGAAGGCTATAGTAGAATGGGAACCCCATGGAATTTTCACACATAAGCCATCTTTCTTTGTATAAATTTTTCTCATTTTTTATGACAACGGTCTCTTACTAGGATGTCTGTCTCCTTTGTACAAAATACTTACACAAAGTTAATACAAAGATACTTCAAAGTGCAGAAAACTATTTGCCTTTTCTTCTTTTTTACACTTGTGTTTTATTTGAAAACGTCCAATGATTTATTAATGAGCATATGCATTTGAATACAATCACTGTTTACAAATAAACAAAATGGGAAAGAATAATTACTGACAGGCTGAAAGTATAGGAAAACATCTTTAGGTTATTCCAGGAAAAACCCCCTGCAAGTACATCATCTAGGTCCCCAGCGGAGCTAAAACCTTGAAGTATATATCCCCAGCGGAGTTATAATTTCAAATCCTTAATTCCTATCAGAGTCAAAACTTCAAACTCCCAATCCTCAGCGGAGATGAAACCTTCTTCCCCAGTCAAGTCAAGATTTCCAACTATCAATCCCTAGCGGGAACCATGCAGTTTTCCCCAAATTCCCCAGCAAGTTGTCTTAAAGTCTGAGAATCAACCAGATAACAATTAACTTTTATCCCCAACCTAGGATAATTCCCCAGTAGATTGGCATACAATCAAAACTCCTCATCTCCCCAGCAGTATAGCTACTCCCCCAGAGTTTTCATTTACTCTCCAGCAGGAAGCCTTCTTCCCCACAGAGTTTTTAACTCCCCAACAGAATGAAGTTTCTCATTCTTGATTCCCCAGTAAAGTTTCCAGAGTCTTCATTACTCCTCCATCATGAATTTGTCAGAATTTTTATTCCCCTGAAGATCGAAGATTCTCATTCTTGACTCCTCAGCATGAAGTCACCAGAGTTTTTGCTCCTTAACAGAATGAAGATTATCATTCTAAGTTCCCTGCAGAAGCCATCAGAGTCTTCCTTATTCTCCAACAGATCAAGGTTTTCCTTTGTTTGATCCCCGGTATAGATCGTCAGAGTTTTCCCTATTCCCCAACCGAGTAAGGATTTCCTTTGTGTAACCCCCAGTAGAAGTCATCAAAGTTCTCTGGATTTCCCAAGCAGATTTCTCAAGCAGTTTGACATTACTCTCACAACGGATTTTGTCAATACTCCAACTTCAATACATGAAGGATCCTCATATCCCTACAGAAGTTGTCAAAGATTTTTAATCTCCAGCAGCGGTCAAGGATTTATTTTCCCCGACAACAGTCAAGGGTTTTATTATCTCCAACCATCAAGGATTTATTTTCCTCAGCAATACATCAAATCAGCTTACATGCACATACATTACACTCATATATCATAAACATTGATAAAACACATTTTATTGCATCATACATTTCATGCAACATAACTTTGTGTTTCAGCTAACATTTTACCCTTTTCAGGATAAGATTAACAACTATCTTTAACAAATATTCAAAGATTTCAGATACAGTACAGATACACTCTAGACACGGAAGTCATTCTGCTACTCATTCAGATCTCTTATTCAGATACAGTACGGATACACTCCAGACACGGAAGTCATTCTGTTACTCATTCAGAATTTAAAGTCAAGATACAGTTCAGATACGCTTCAGATACGGATGCCATCCTGATACTCATTCAAGACTCGACTTCAGATTTTCAAGTACGGATACGCTCTAGACACGGTTGCCATTCTGTCACTTATTCTGATGTTCCCTAGCTCAGATACGCTCCAGACACGGAAGCCATTCTGCCAGTTATTCAAATTTCAAAGTACAGATACAGTCCAGATACGCTCCATACACGGTTGCCATTCTGTCACTTATTCTGACTTTTTCCCCAGCCCAGAGATGCTCCAAACACGGATGCCATTCTGTCGCTTATTCAGATTTCAGATTCAGATACAATACAGATACACTCCAGACATGGAAGTCATTCTATTATTAATTCAGATTCAAATACAGTTACAGCTCGGATACGCTCCAGACACGGATGCTATTCCCTTGCTCATACAGATCCAATCTCTAGATACAACTCAGATACGTTCCAGATACGGATACCATTCTGATGTTCATTCTCCTGATTTTCAACAAACATTCTTGATGGCATCTACAAGCCCATCTCCGACAAGATTCTTTCACTTCTCCAAATGACATCTTTAAGCCCATTCCCTCAACTATACTTTGCAAGTGCAAATTTACGGGCACTCTAGTGTCCAATCATCTTTTACCTTCGAGTCACGAATGGAAAATCTCGCCAATCTAACTCTTCAGGTTCAAGAAGATTGAACAGGGGCAGCTGTTGTACCCCAAAATTTTCCCTCTCATATTATCAAGATTCTCCCCACAAGACTTCTTGGACTCAAGACCAGATTAGGGTTTGCTCAGCTCAAGACATCTCCTTGCACTGATAACCTGAAATTAGGGTTTGATTTTTCACTGGGATCTTTGGACTTTCAATGCCTCATGTGACTTTCATACTTCATATTGGACCTATAAGATTTCTCATACCAAGTTTCAAGCCTTGAATCACATTTTTGACCAGTCAATTGGACAGTTGACCTAAAAATCAACTATATTGGGGAAAAAGTCAACTGTGGCCAATTTACAGTCAAACCTCATAATATTTTATCCACATCAACATTATAGACTCATATGAACCATTTGATCAAGTTTGGACCACAATTCCTCAAGAAATTTGATCAGATCTTCTAAAGGGCAAAATGGTCAAAATTAGGGTTTTGACTGTAGAAGAGCAATTTCTGATTTTTCACCTAGCCAATGACCAATTTGGTTCAATCAAGGTTTAAAGGACTCAATTGAATCATCTTGACCTAATCACAAGGTTCAAAAGATCTCAAATGCATTGGATTGACAGATGAATTTTCCAGTCAACTGATCAAAAATCAACTATACACTGAAAAGTCAAACTTTAACTTTTTGGTCAAAATCAAGTGCCAAGGGTCATTATTCATTAAGATGTGTTAAAACATGAAACTTGTTCACCAAGAAACTTAAATTTAAAAATTAGGGTTTAAGTTTGAAAAATTTCATAACTTAGAATTTTTCTAAGTTATGAAAATTTCTTATTTTTCCCCAACTTTTCCCAACTTTTTCACCATGATGAAATTGGATTCAAAGAAAACTTCCAACATGAAAGTTGTAGTCCTCCACAAAATCTACAACTTTGAATCACAAAGTTTTCCCAAAAGATGCTTGGATCTCAAGTTATGATTTTATGAATAAGGGTCCATAAACTTTTTAACTTAGTGAAATTTTGCCCTAGTTTAGGCAGATTTTTGACCTAACTTCATGGCAATTTTTCACCTAGTTCCAAGTGGAATCTCAAAATTCATTTCAAAGATGGATTGTGTATAATGTTACAAGCTTTCCAAAATTTCCAAGAACTCTCCAAGATCATTTATGGTTAGGGAGAATCGAAGATTTGAAAATGGCAAATTCTCACTTTTGTCCATGGCATTTTGCACAATGTTACAACTTGTAAATCTGTCCTAAGCATGCTTGTAATTGTTTTACAGGTCTTAAACCTTTCCAACCTCCTTAATTTAATGCAAATATAATGGATATTGGCTTTTTTCTGAGCTATGGAACTTTGCACAATGAATTAATCCATTTATGGCATAAAGGTAACAATACCATTTCCATAAAGCTTGCTTTTTTGCAACTTTGTATTCCTTGAGCATTGAACCTGATCTTTGGCCACAAACAAGATCCACAAACTTGAGGCAAAGTACACCAACTATATTCAGACCTCAAGCTAGCAAGTACAACCTTTGCCTTTGTCATTTCAACTTTTGCTTCAAAAGCAAGTAAGCTTGCAAAAAGTCCACAACTTGAAAATATGATAAGAGCAAGCCTTTGTATCATTTCAAATAACCTCAGCATATTGTAACAAGCCAATACACGAGCTCATAGAATTGCAAACACCTTAAAACACCAAAATCACCATTTCTGACCAAAATAGGGCAACTTCTGCAAACACCAAGCCATTTCCATTTTGCCTCGTGCGTTTTGCTTGGAACCACTTCCAACACATTCCCTACATCACACCTAAGCTGTCCAAGCCCTTGTCAAGCAACTGCAACCCCTGTTTCGTGCTTGACCATTTTCAATTTTTGAGTTTGCAGGTTGACTTCTACAAGGAGATTCAGGCCAGTTCAAGGCAAGCTGAGCATTGGGAAAGCTTGAGGGGACTTCAAGCAAGCTCACAAGTATCTCAGGCCTCACTCAAAGTTGCTACATTGCCATATTCAAACTCAACTGAACAAGGTAATTTTCAAGTTTCTATCTCTCTATTTAGACATCCTTAGGCTTAGGTTTGTGAAGCAAAAATGTAGTCCTTAATGTGCTTGAGCTGTACATATGCATAGTTCTTATTTATATTAACTAAGCTAGGAGAATTTGGATGATGAACATGCTGAAAATTTTAGGTCAGAAATTAGGGCCATTAAAATTCTCTCTGATCTTTGAGAGTTAGGTCAAGTTCTTTATATCATTGGAATCATGTGATGATAAGCTACATTTTTCATGTTATAAGTTTTTGATTTTATGCAAAGAATAACAAGAACAGGTTGAAGAGGTAGAACGCGCGTTTTTCTGTTCAGAGGTCAGGGATGAAGTGAAGTGGGCCTGGCGCTTGAGCTTGTTTCTTGTTGCACCCCCCTTTTGCTTTTTGCACCCCCTTGGCCCATTTTCTTTATTTTGTATATTTTTTTCATTTCTTTTATATTTTCTGACTTTATTATTTTTTCTTGAACATTTAAAAACTCAAAAATATTTTCTTAATTTTTGCATTTTTATTTTATTATTTTTATTATTTTTTGGCATAAAAATAGTTTGTTAATAATAATATACTTTATTTTCTTAAATAAACTTGTAAATAATATAAAAATATTGTACATTTTTATTTTTATTATTTATACACTTAAAATATTATTTTCTCACATATTTTATTTTTTTAACATTTTAGTATATATTTTTATTTATTTTTCTTGTACATATATGATTAAATAAATAATATAAAACATATTTTCCTTTAAAACAAAAATTAGGGTTTTCACCCTTTCAAAAATAATCATCTTAATTTTCTTATTTTTAAAGCATAAATTAGTTCATTTTTACATACATAAAACAACTACAAAAACATTTTGCATATTTATAATTTATTCCATATTTAAATACTTGTTTATTTATTTATTGTTGTATAAATTCAATTTGGTTGTAATAGTAAATTAGGGTTTTATCTTGTGCAAATATTCCTTATTCAAACTTGTATCCCCCTTCCCATAATATTGTTGTAATAGTCTAGATTTACTTTACGCATTTTATCGCTTTCATATACCATGATAGTAAACTAGGGTTTTGAATGCAAAGACCAAAAATCAAAACAAATAGCATGACTTAATACAAGACAAAAATGCATGAAAAATGACAACACAATGCACACAAGCACCCATAGGGTTTTATGGTATGCATGCTAGGTATCTTGGCAAAATCAAACAAAACAAAAAGATCATAGTCCCTCGATGACGCTATCTTGGTTGCCTAAATAAAAATGGTCTAGTCCCTCAAAAAAACTTGCTAAGATACTTGGCAATATTGTTATCATGGTCAAATGATGACCCACGCCCGTCCCGTTTAACATCCAAAGATAGGGTTGTTTACCAAATACAATGGTAAAACAACAATGTCAAAAGGTTAAAAATGTACAAGAAAGACTTTTTGAGTAAGTAGATGCTCTTAGTTACTTGATCAATTTGCAAACCATCCTTGCTATTTTCAAACAAACACACACACATTTCAAAATAATTTCCAAACAAACTTTCAAACATTGAAACATTTTTCAAAAGACAAACATCTTTGTATAAATTCTTACGAACAAGAATCATTACAAAGATTGCCAAAACGATGGCCTCTTTTCAAAATATTTTCAAAACTACGCAAAGGACCATTTCAAACAATTGAAAAAGAAAAGAAAGTGATCTAAACAAGTAACTAAGAGCCCATGGAAAACCATGGATGAAAAGGGTGCTAGCACCTTCCCTTTTCATAATCTACCCCCCGAACTCAAGAAAACATCTCAAAGGTCTTTCCTGTGCTTTTTGACCTTTCCTATGGATAAAATAAAAAGTCGATGGTGACTCTTGCTAAACCGAAACATTTGCAAACACAAACGCAAAACCTCAAGTCAGTTCTCCCACCGTATCACAAACGTTTTAGTGTGTGATGTATTTTTAGTGAGGAGAGAAAGAGAGAGAATAAGAAAATAAGGATATATATATATATATATATATATATATATATATATATATATATATATATATATATATATATATATATATATATATATATATATATATATATAAATATAAAACTTGTACACTAAGTAACTAACAAATCTAAATTAATTTGAGTTTGAACTTGGATTACTTAACTTGGATTATATCACAATATATCCCCTATAATCCAGGTTGTCGGACATACGCTAATCATAGGCAATCTGAACTATTCATAATTTCTTTCTCAAATTCAGCAATCTGTTGATCTTCAATCCTTGGTGAAAATGTCGGTCAATTGTGCTTCATTTGAGCATTATCTTACTTTAAGTTCACTTCAATTTACCTTATCCCTTAAGAAGTGAAATCTTGCTTCAATGTGCTTACCCAAGGCCGTGCAGAACTTGATTCTTTGCAAGATTAATGGCTGACTTGTTATCGATCTGCGGCACCACATGTTTCTTCATTTTGACCTTGATATCTTCCAGTATAAATCTGATCCAAATTGCTTGACACGTAGCATAAGATCCTACTATATATCCAGCCTCACATGATGACAATGGCACCACATGTTTCTTTCTTGAGCACCATGAGATTGGGGTACCAAAGATTTGAAATGAATAACCTGTTGTGCTTCTTCAAATTTCCTTATCTCCACACCAATCAACATATGAAAAAAAATTAATAACAACTTATTTGCTTTCAGAATCTCATTGAAATAGAATTCCATAGTTTATCGATCCTTTTAAGTATTTCAGAATTCTTCTTGCTCCCTTCATGTGTGACACCCTTGGTTAACTCATGTATCTGCTCAATAATCTAACTGCGAAACCTATATATGGTCGACTGTTGTACACATATCTCATAAATCCCACAATTTGTTTGAAAAAAGTAGCATCGACCTTGTCCTCCTTTCCATGTTTCTCTAGTTTCAAGTTTGGTTCGACATATGAGGATGCAGGATTCGACTCATCAATTCTGAATCTCTTGAGTATCTATTTCACATACTTCCTTTGATGTAGCATCATACCTTGATTTAAAATTTAAAATTCAATGCTTAGGAAATAAGAAAAGTTTCCCAGATCCAACATTTCAAATTCCCTCATCATCAGCTCTTTGATTTTTGACAAGTTCTCCAAGCTATTTCTAATTACCAGTAAGTCATCGACATATAAGCAGATGATTGTTATATCTTGTGCCACAAACTGAACATAAACACCATACTCATAATTGCATTTAACGAATCCTAATTCGACTAAGTATGAGTCGAATCTTCTTGTTCCATGCCCTAGGTGCCTACTTGAGACCATATAGCGCTTTTCACAACATGTATGCTTTCCTTGCTTCCACCTAAATTAAAAACCCATAAGGTTGTGTGACATACACCTCTTCATCTAAAGGACCATTAAAAATGATGATTTTACATCTAAGTGAAATGTCGACCAGCCTTGCTTGCATGCCAAGGCTACCACTAGTCAAATAGTCTCCAATCTTGCTACTGAAGCATATACTTTAGAGTAGTCGAGTCCTACTCTATGAAGAAATCCTTGAGCTACCAATATCTCCATATGTCTTGCTATCGACCCATCAACATTGTGCTTCAACTTGAATACCCATTCTACTTAGATAGATTTTGTTTGTGTTGGAAATTTGAATAACTCCCATGTGTTATTTCTTTCGATTTCCTATAACTCTTTGACCATAGCTAAGTTCCACTATTTATTCTTTTAAGCCTCACTATAGTTGATTGGTTGAGCACCTGCAAGGAAAGCAAAATGAACTAATTCTCCATATGGTGTGACTTAATCATCACCAGTCACTTCATATTCTTGAAGTCTTGCTGGATGAACTCTAGTTCTTTGAGGTCTTTGGCTTGCACTAGCCATACCCTCGTTGACTTTAACTTTGACTAAAATATCGATAATTTCTTCGAATTTGACCTCATTAAGTGATTCATCAAAGCCATAACTCATCAATGGCTTATTGATTGCATCACCTGAATTCCAATCCCAGCTATAATTTTTGTCAATCACAATATCTCAACTCATTAAAATCTTCTCATTAATTAGATTGAACAACATATATGCTCAAATTTTGTGATATCCTACTAGAATCATAAGTTAATTATTCTCATCAAGCTTCCTTCTTCTCGCATCAGGAACATGCTTGTAACAAATAGAGCGAAACTCCTTCAAGTGACTCACTGATGACCGTTTTCCACTCCACACTTCTTTAGGAACATTTTTCTTCAAATTCTTGGTATGACACATGTTCATAATATAAACAATAGTGGTGACAACTTCACCCTATAAGGATTTTAGCAAATTCTCCTACTTCAGCATGCATCTCGCCATATCCAATATGATCTTGTTTATTCTTTATGTTATTCCATTATGTTGAGGTGTATAAGGAGCAGTTAACTCATGATCGACACCATATTCTACATAAAACTCCTTAAACATCTTGGATATGTATTCGCCACCTCCATCTGTTCATAGAACCTTGATCTTCTTTTCACACTGGTTTTCGACAAGCATCTTAAATCTCTTAAAGATTTCATATACTTCATCCTTTTTCTTAATCACATAAATCCAGAGCTTCCGACTATACTCATCGACAAATGAGACGAAATACCTATTTCCACCAATGGTATACTCCTCAAAAGGGCCACATATTTGAATGTACAACTTCGAGTATGCATGAGGATCTCATTGGCATAGTCGAAACAATATACTTTCTAGATTGTTTCGCTACTAAGCAACCTTCACAGATTTTTTCAAGCATCACAAAACTTGGTATACCTGTTACCATATATTGAGTGATCAATTGATTGAGTGAACTAAAATTCAGAGGGCTAAACCTCAAATCCCATAACCAATTATTCTTGTGGTCAACAAATGTTTTCAGACATTGTACCTCAGTCAAAATGATCATGGTCTTAAATGTCTTATTCTTTGATAGAGAAGATTTCAAGACTAGATTATTCTGTGTCAAACTATTCCAATGCTTCATATTTCATAACCACTAAGAAACCTTTTTCGACTAGTTGTCTAACACTTAGAAGATTACACTTCATTCTAGGTACATATTATACATATTTGATTATAACTTTTTCTCCATTGCTCCTATGAATAAAAATGTTGTCAGTACCTTCTGCTTGCATCAAGCTATTATTTGCAAGTTTGACCATGCTCTTCTTTGACTCGTCGAAATCTATGAATCAAACATTTCAACCAGTCATGTGATTCAATCATCCAGAGTCGAAGAACCAGATCTTGGATTTGACATAGTTATCTGCAACTGTAGCTATAACCACCATATCTTTAGAATCATATGAATCTTGGCGTGCAAGGTTTGCTCCTTCATCATTTCCTTTTGTTGATCCATTACCTTTCCTGTACCAATAATTCTTAGCCATGTGACCCCGCTTTTCACAGTTATAGCACTGCTCACATTTTTTCTCTTCTTTGTCTTTCTGATAGGTGTTTCGTTCTCTTCTTTTCGAGGATTTAGAAACCCTATTACAGACCTTGTGCTTGTGAGGGTTCGACCAATACTCCTTACTCTGAGTCTTGTCTCTTTTTCCTTTGAACTTGTAGGAACCACCATGCTTCTTCCATGCCCAAGATGGACGGGATTCTGCACCTTCGACATATAACCTGCAATATTTTCATCTTTTCCCATCTACAACAATTCATACTACCGTTGTAAAGTATGAAATTTGACGATTTTAACTTCCTTACTTCATTCATAGTACTTGACAAAAATATCCCATGCCTGCTACGCTTATTCAACATGAGAGATCTTGTCGATATTTGCTGAATCTACCACTGATTGAACACAATATGCAACATTGTAATCTTTCTTCTTCTCCTCCTTGTGTGCATTTTTCTGCACGTCGGTTTGCATCATGAGAAAGCTCATAAACACCGTTTTCGTCCACTTCTAGGGTTTCATGAAAATCGAACAAGGACTTCATCTGCTTGTTTCATCGGTTCCAATTTTTACCGTCAAGATTTGGAAGAAATTCGGAATGCCATTAGTCTCATTCATCTTTGTAGCGATTGATTCATATTCCCTGAAAAAACGAGCACTAACGTGAAGTTCTTGAAAACACTATCAAGAACATGAACCAGAAGCTCTGATACCATTTTGTTAGTGTGTGAGACACATTTAGTGAGGAGAGAGAGAGTGAGAGAGAGATAGAATAAGGAAATAAGAACTCCTATTATTTAATAGTATAATTAAAATTCTGGATAACACAATAACAGAAGTTAAGACATATTTCTCTGTGAGACGGTGGGAGAACTGACATGAGGGTTTTGCGTTTGATTGCAAATGTTGCGGTTAGCAAGAGTCGCCACCTACTTTTCTTTTATCCAAAAGGAAAGGTGAAAAAGAACAGGAATGACCTTTAAGATTATTTCTTGATTTCGAGGGGTAGATTATGAAAATGGAAGGTATTAGCACCCTTTTCATCCATGGTTTTCCATGGGCTCTTAGTTAGTTGCTAGATCACTTGATTTTTGTTTGAAATTATGCTTTGTGTGGTTTTTGAAAGTATTTTGTAAAGAGGCCATTGTTTAGGAAATCTTTGTAATGATTCTCGTTCGTAAGAATGTATACAAAAATGTTTGATCTTTTGAAAATGTTTTCAATGTTTGTAAGATGTTTGAAAATGTCTGTGATTGTTTTGAAAATAGCAAGGATGTTTGTTTTTTGAAATGGAGAAAATAATTAGGAGCGATCTACCTACTAAAATGTCTTTCTTGTTCATTTTCTTTTCCTTTGACATTGTTGTCTTACCATTGATTTGATAAGCAACCTTATCTTTGGATTTAAACGGGACGGGCGTGGGTCATCGTATAACCATGATTAGAAATATTGCAAGGTATCTTAGCATTCTTTTTGAGGGACTAAGATCATTTGTAAGGAAACTTAGATAGCGTCATCGAGGGACTGTGATCTTGTATTTGCTTGTTTTTTCTAATATATCTTACATGCGTAATATGGTCATTTTGTATAAGGCAACCAAGTGGAATAACCCTAAGGGTGTTTGTGTGCAAGTGTATCATTTTCATGCTTGTTTTTGTCTTGAATTAGGATTTTCTAAGCATTTATTTTAGTCTTTTCATACAAACCCTAATTACTAGCATGTTATATAAAAGCGGTAAATTGCGAAATTTAAAGTTACCACGCTATTACAATATTTGTGGGGAGGGGTGTACAATTTTTAAATGGGGATTGCAAGAATTTAAACCTAATTAGTCTATTACAACCATATTGAATTGGTATAAATATACAAGGAATTTAAATAAATACAAAGTATAAAAATGAATAAATGTACAAGGATGTAAAATGTAAAGAAAATGAATTTTGTTTGGTTTTCATAAAAAAAAGATTTTGCCTTAACCTAATTTAAAAAAAGAAAATAGTTAATTAAGTTTAAATTTATTAAGAAAAAGATTTTAAAAGAAAACCCTAATTATATTAATTAATCAAAAGAAAATAAATTTAAGAAAAGTATTTTTTTGGTATTTTTTATCTTGAAAATATTTATAGTATTATAAAATATTTTTAGACCTTTTTAAATTAAAATAATGTATTTTAAATGTGTGAAGAAAAATAAATAAATAATACAATATTAATTAAGTTTATAAGATTTACTTAATAAAATAAATAAAGTATAAAAATATTTTTTATTTATGGAAAAAATAAAATAAAATAAGTCAAAATATAAAATATATCATTTTTTTTGTATTTTTATGATTTTTAGTATTTAGAAAATATCTTTAAGAAAAAGAAAAATAAATAAAATGCAATAAATTAATAAATAAAATAAATTGGGCCAGGGGGTGCCAAAAGCCAGTATGGAAGTCAACTAGCAAAAATAAAAATGAGCCAGGCCCAAAGGGCCCAGCGCCTGCCAAACAAAAAAGTCAAAATTATGAAAATATGAGGAAAAATGAAAAAGGGTACCATTCAGGCTCGAACCCAGGTCCCATAGGTTACAGGCGCACGCTTCTATCATTGGGGTGGCTATACATCGGTTAATACAAATGAAACAATAAATATGTAAGGCAAAACGTGTTCTGAAGATTTAATCTTCAACCTCCAGCCAGACCTAATGTAACTTGCTCATTTCTCATTAAAAATGAAAACTGTAAGCATGAAACTTGTAGCAAATTTTCTCACGATTCCAGAAATGTAAAGTATTATAATTATGGATCAAAGATAAGCAAGAATTTTAATGGCCCCAATCTGAACCCTAAAATTTTTAGAAATTTCAGTTTCAAAATTCTCTAAGCTCAAGCAAAATTAATGGAAACTAAGGACATGGTTAGCTTCAGGGAAATGATATCTACATGTTTTATTCACAAATAAACTATTGATGATGTCTGTATGAAGAGTTCCAAGTTGAGAAAACATACCTCAAAACTGGAAATCGTATTTGGAGTTTGAGCTTATTTCAAGTGATGGTGATGATCAAGTTAGCTTCCTTGAGGTCCTAGGAAGCTAATGCAGTGATTAGCTTGAAAAATGGATGGTTGAAATGGCGTAGAGAAGTCAATATGCAATGCTCTGTTTTTTGTTATGGAAGATAGGGTAAATGATGTTACAGAAATGAAACAGGTACAGGGATAAGTTACACTTGATGTAAGGAAGCTTTAGACACTAAAAGGCCAAGAAACGCACGAGGGAAATGTGAGTTTGAGGTTCAAGGTCAGAAACTGTGCAACAATGGAGTTTTTGGGAAATTTTTGATTTGAGAGAGTTTTGGTGTATTTCAGGGTGCTCAAGCTCGTGTCCTAGCTCACAAATAGTGACTCTATTTATAAGAAACAAGTTTGGATACCTCTTGTTGATCAGAATTTAAATTTGCATCTTTAAGTTAAACATATGATTTTTTGACAAAACAAGTTTCAAAGTCTTATGTACTTGCTAAGATAGAGTGATTATGCTTTAAACAAGTTTGCTTCTGATTTTGTGGATGGAGTGTAATCAGAGGGAACAAGTTAGAGGCTCAATGTGAACTTTATTCAAAAAGCTTGCTTTACAAGAATGGCAATGTTACTTTGTGCCATTAATGGAAATGCAACTTGGATAATAGCTCAAATGCTTGGATCAAAGCTCTAACAGCTGTGTAAAAATTTAATTATGGAGTGAAAAACAAGTTTGAGGCCTGTAAAGCAAGGATTGTGCAGCCTAGCATGGATTTGGTTCACATGTTCATAAAAAATAACTTGTAATTCAAGTGACAAAACCCTAACTTCATCTCTTTGATTCTCCCTACTCAAGAATGATCTCAAGGAGTTCTTGGACATTTTGGAAAGCTTGCAATGTTCTCTACAACCCATATTTGAATTGATTTTGAATATTCCCCTTGGAACTATATGAAAAAGTTCCATGAAGTTAGGTTAAAATCCTGACCAAATTAGGGCAAAATTTCACTAAGTGTTTAGTTTCATGACCCTATGTTCATAAAATTATAACTTGAGATCCAAGCATTTTTGGAAGAAGTTGTGTGAAGAAAAGTTGTATATTTAATGAATGAAATTCTGGCTGCAGATACTCAATGTCACGTTCAATGTTGTGACACCGTATCTGACTTTCTATAAGACAGTAAATACAAAAACAGTAAAGAACACAGTCAATTGTTTACCCAGTTCAGTGTGCAACAACACCTACTCTGGGGGCTACCAAGCTAGGGAGGAAATCCACTATAAGAGATGTTAATTCAGGAATAAACCAACCAGTTTATCTCCTTCACTTAAGACCTACCCAAGGCAACTTCAATCTAAGTACAACTTAAACCTGAGTTCCTACTCACTCCCCCTCAATCACAGCAGTGATACATAAAACAATTTGACTAATGAATTGATGAAGACACTCTTCAAAAACATACACTTGATTAAGCTTCACAGCTTTTTAATCAAGCAACACAAACACTCTTGCTTCACAGCTTTGAGTGATACACACACCTAACTTGACTCTGCTTCACAGCTTTAGTCAAGAGACATACAAACACTCTTGCTTCAAAGCTTTGAGTGATACACAACCCTTACAATTAAAAACCTATTCCAAGTCACTTATCACAATGATAATTGCTTGGATTACAATAGTTAAAACTATACAGCTTCTAAATGATCTTCTGTCAAAAAGGGATTGCTTTCAAAACAGCAGCTCTGTTGAATATATAGCAGCTGCATCTTCAGTTAGGGTTTCCCCAAAAAGCTAGGGTTAATTCCATTTGACCTTAAGACTAGGTCACAGGACTTCATCAACCAGGTTAGGGTTGAGCTAGGTTAACCCAAAGAAAACGCAGGATTCTGTTCTGGAAAGACTGAGTCATTTTCTTGAAAAAACTCAGAATTAACCAAACTGCAAACCTGTTAGTTCAGAACGGGATGTCTTAACATTTGTTATGACATCTGAATTCCTGTTTACTGATTTTGGTAAATGTGATCATTTTGCAAAATGCTCAGATACACACTCATAAACATCAGTACCTGTATGACAATATTTTTCTGCAAAGGTACCTAATAAATATGTACCTAATCAACTAGAATGTTATGACATCAGTCATGACATTCATACACCTGGTTTTACCAAAAATGCAAGCCAATACCTAAACAACTACAAACTCCCCCTTTGGCAGATTTTTGGCTAAAGCCCCTAAGCAATCAGAGATAGATAGCAGCAGAATAAAAATGACTGCAGAAAAATGGAATGTCAAATAAAGTATCACAATATATCTCCCCCTCTTTAGCCACAAATGGGCCAAAGATACATGTTCATAAAAATTATACAGTCATCCAGAAAAAGTAATAAGAGCAGCAACTAAAAACTGAACACACTTCCAAACTCCACCAGGGACCAGCATCAACTCCACCAAACAGCAATCAACCTTTAAGCACTGTCATCAGACTCAGAGGAGCTAGTTTTTCAGTATTGAGATGACCTTCAGCTTCTACACCTTCTTCCCTTCTGTTTCCTTCAGCTTCCTCCTTTTCTAACCTGGCAATTAGGTTTTCTAGGGTCTTTTTCCTAGCTTCCAGTTCTTTGCAGGTCTCTTTTAATACAGCTATGACATCAGATGTCTTGGACTGGGTCTTCACAGACGATGTCTCAGCTGATGTTATGACAATATCAGGAGCATGAGATCCCTGAAACAGTTTGTAGTGCAACCCAAGGGCAGGAGCTCTTTTGCAAGCAGTATCTCTTGCCACCAGGATATCAGGGTATTGTGCAAGGATAATTCCACAAAGGAGGGAGGGAAAGGCAATTGGTCCTTTGACAGCATAACTACCAGCATGTTTTAAAGTTTGTTCAAAAATATACCTGCCATAGTCAAAAGCAGTCTTGGTTCCCACAACATAAATAAATCTCCCCAATCCTGTGGAGATAGTTGATTTATGGTTTGTAGGCACCCAGTTGGCTGCACCAATCTTGTGCAGGATGGCAAATTTCATGCTAAGTTTGCTGGCATTCAACTTGCCTTTCAAGGGCCAGCACTTCACTTTCCTTGCTGTGATGGTTTGACAAACTTCATTGTCAGTGACTTCCAGATCAGGACAATCCTCATTTGTTCTTCCAAGAAATTTGTTAATTTCTGATGGAGAGAAATTAACCCTTCTTCCTCTAACAAAAACACTTTCAAAGTCAGCTGACCTTCCATCAGCACAATCATTAGACAAGTTAACTATGAACTCCTTGACCAGATTTTCATAACACTTGTTAAATTTTATCACTGTCTTCATCAGTCCAGCATTCTTGATCAGGTCCATGATGTCTTTGCACTCCATGGCATCATTGTTGAGTTCTCTTTCTAAAGCTATTCTCTTCAAGCAAACATACTTCCATCTGTTTGCATTGTCAGGGTGGTGGAAAGAGATATTGTCTGTTGGGACTTCAGGAACTCTAGCAATTTTGCTGGAGGGCAGTTTCCTTCTGATAGGAATTTCTTCAGCATCAATCTCAAACTCTGATTCCTCATCAGAATCAGAATATTCAGGACCTTTTCTCTTCTTTGTAATTGGTTGTCTACCAGTATACACCTGGGCTTTCACCTTCCCTTTGGACTGACCGGTTTTCACAGATTCTACCCCAGCCTTGCCTTCAGCCTTGGATTTCTTAACAGCAGGTTTATCTTTGGACACACATTTTGCATCATTCTGATTACCCTTTCTTTTCATCAATCTCCTAGCTATGCTAGGGTTTACATTGGCAATCAGATCATTATCTGAGTAATCCTCATCCACATCAATGATAGGTGGATCAGCAGTCTTTTCTGAAGGGTTCTGAATGTTGTCATTTTGTGTCACAACATTCTCAGAGACATCTACATTCTCAGAGACGTCCACATTTGGGCTTCCTGATTGATTTAAAGGGACAGAAATCCCCGATACAGGTTGGTTTCCGCTTAGTATACTAGTAACAAGCCTAGCAATAGCTTGATGAACTTGAACTGATCCTTCTCTATTTGGTACAGAAGAAGAAGGATGAGAAGGATTACCAGAGGCTGCAGCTTGAGCTCTTCCTGCATGTCTAGTTCTCATCTTTTTGACTTTGGCGGGGTCAGTTGCCATCTCTCTGAGAGGAGTGACCTCAAGAACTTCAGATTCTATGCATGTGGTGATTGCTCTAGAGTCTTGGTCAGATGATGAAGATGATGAGGATGATGAAGTCGCCTTGGTTGAAGATGATGTTTGAGACATTTTGATTTACTTAGAGCACCAGTAGCAATTTGAGAGAAAATTTTGATTGAGAGAAGGGAACAGGTTGCAAAGTCGAGAGAGGTAGGAGGCAAAAGAGAGTCTTTTCAACTTCTTAAGGATTTTGAAAGAATTTGGAAAACATATGATTAACCCACTAAAAATAGACTTAACAAAATTAACTCCTTCAACCCTTGTTTTAAGCAAAATTAATTACTATAATTTCTCATGTTGGCAAATACCCAACCTGCCCCTCAAGTTTTCAAGTTTATTTCCAACAAGAGCCTTGGTAGAAGAATCAGCCAGCTGAAGCTTAATGATACCATGTTCCAGTTTAATTGACTTCTTCTCTACAAAGTCAATGTGCTTGGTCCTCCTATGCTGAATAGGGTTCATGGAAATATTGATTGTATTTAGATTGTCACAATATAATGTCACAACATCTTGTGAGACATTATACTCAGTGAGCATCTGTTTTGTCCAGATATTTTGAGAACAGTTACTCCTAGCTGCAACCATTTCAGCACAGAGTTGGGAATGCATTCTTTTGACATGAATCATAGTTCTGGTTGATTCTTGAATGATCTTATTTTTCTTTTTGTCCACTCCATTTTGATGGTGAGTTATAGGAGAAGAGACTTCACGACTCATTTCTTCAGGGAAACAGAATTTATTAGACTTGTTGTTTCCAACATCCTTGTCATGATTACTTCTGGTTCTGACAACACATCCTTCTTCAAGTTTATTCATCACATCATAGACATGTTTCTTTTTACCAAGCCTTTCAATTTTAAGTTCACCACAAACCCTTCTTTTATCAATCTGTAGTTTTGGAGTCCTTCTGACTGCTTCCATAGAGATAGCTCTTTTCATTCTTCTTAGATGAAGATGACAAAGCTTATGGTGCCACAGTTTCATCTCTTTTTCTTCTTTGGTAATTGGACACATAGTGGAGTTATTAGTGTTCTCAGGCTGCCACAAGTAACAGTTATCTTTGGATCTGATTCCTTTCATTACAACTTCTAGTTTTTCATTAATTACTAGACATTCAGATTTTGAGAAGTTGACCTTGAATCCTAGATCACACAATTGACTGATACTAATGAGATTAGCAGTCAGCCCTTTTACCAGCAGTACTTCACTCAGACTTGGAACTTTAGGGCAGTCCAAATTACCAACTCCTTTGATTTCACCTTTAGCACCATCTCCAAAGGTCACATAACTAGTGTTGTGAGGTTTAACATGATTGAGAATGTTCTTTATTCCAGTCATGTGTTTAGAACACCCACTGTCAAAGTACCAGCCTTCCTTTGCAGACACTCTCAGGGAAGTGTGGGCTATCAGGGCAGTAGCCTTTTTCTTCCATTGAGGAGTATGTGGTACCCTTTTTGACTTAGGTTTAACACCCGAGTTTTGATTAGGGTATCCATGCAATTTGAAGCAGAAGGGCTTTATGTGTCCATACCTCCCACAATGATGACATCTCCATCTTTGGTATTTTTTCTTCATATATTTCTGTTTCTGATGTTGAGAGTTGTGTTGAGACATCTGCTTTGACAATTGTTTAACAGGCCTGATCTTCTTGTCTGCACCAGATTTCTTAGCTTCCACAAATCCTAGTCCAGATTTGTTTCCCACATTTTGTCCAACTTGAAGAATCTCTTCCAATTTATCTGTTCCATTGGTCAGCATCTTGACAGATTTGGTCATTTGGTTCAGTTGTGAGTTCAGCAATTGAACTTCCCCTTCTAGATGACTTATAGTTTCAAGATCTGCCCTTTTTTTAGCCTCCAGCTTTATAATGAGTTTTGATTGTTTCTCATTCTGCACACAGACTTCAGCACTTCTGATACACAATTTCTTGTAGGTATCAACCAGTTCTTCAAATGTCACTTCTTCATCACTGGTGTCACTTTCAGATGTACAAACACCAGTTAGAGCAGTAACTAGTTTGGCAGATTCTTCTTCAGAATTACTTTCTGAATCACAGTCATACCAAGTAGCAGTCATTCCTTTCTTTTGTTTCTTAAGAAAGGTTGGACATTCAGCTCGAATATGCCCATATCCTTCACAGCCATGGCATTGAATTCCTCTCCCTTGGTTTCCCTTCTCTTCTGACGTTGGTCTTCTGCTGGAACTGTCAATGTCAGAGGGAATGTTATGAACATTAGACCTTGACTTTGGATCTATTCTTTTGATGAGTTTGTTGAACTGTCTTCCAAGCATGGCTATAGCTTCTGAAATATTTTCTTCTTCATCCTCCTTGTTTTCAACATCAGTGTTGGATACAAGTGCTATGCTCTTGTTCTTCTTGTCACCATTATCAGTGATCCCCATCTCAAAAGTCTGAAGAGACCCAATAAGTTCATCCACTTTCAACTTGCTGATGTCCTGGGCTTCCTCTATGGCAGTTACCTTCATTGCAAATCTTTTAGGCAAGGATCTGAGAATCTTTCTCACCAGTTTTTCTTCTGACATCTTTTCTCCCAGTGCTCCTGAGGTGTTGGCAATCTCCAAGATGTTCATGTGAAACTCATGAATGGTTTCATCTTCCATCATTTTTAGATTCTCAAACTTGGTAGTCAACATATGAAGCCTTGACATTTTTACTTTGGAAGTGCCCTCATGAGTAGTTTTGAGAGTGTCCCAAACTTCCTTGGCCAGTTCATATTGATGTACTAGTCTGAAAATGTTTCTATCAATTCCATTGAACAAGGCATTTAAAGCTTTGGAATTTCCCAGGGCTAACTCATCTTCTTCTTTACTCCAATCTTCCTCAGGCTTCAGACTGATTGTCCCATCTTTCTCAGTTATGGTGGGATGGTTCCATCCTTTGTCAGCAGCTCTCCAAGCCTTTTTGTCCAGAGATTTTAAGAAGGCAATCATACGAGGTTTCCAGTAGTCATAATTAGTTCCATCCAGAATGGGTGGTCTATTTCCAAAAACTCCTTCTTTGTCCATAGTGCCAGAAAGTGATATCCCTAGATCTCACCCAGTAATACAGGCAGGGTGCCTGCTCTGATACCAATTGAAATTCTGGCTGCAGATACTCAATGTCACGTTCAATGTTGTGACACCGTATCTGACTTTCTATAAGACAGTAAATACAAAAACAGTAAAGAACACAGTCAATTGTTTACCCAGTTCAGTGTGCAACAACACCTACTCTGGGGGCTACCAAGCCAGGGAGGAAATCCACTATAAGAGATGTTAATTCAGGAATAAACCAACCAGTTTATCTCCTTCACTTAAGACCTACCCAATGCAACTTCAATCTAAGTACAACTTAAACCTGAGTTCCTACTCACTCCCCCTCAATCACAGCAGTGATACATAAAACAATTTGACTAATGAATTGATGAAGACACTCTTCAAAAACATACACTTGATTAAGCTTCACAGCTTTTTAATCAAGCAACACAAACACTCTTGCTTCACAGCTTTGAGTGATACACACACCTAACTTGACTCTGCTTCACAGCTTTAGTCAAGAGACATACAAACACTCTTGCTTCAAAGGTTTGAGTGCTACACAACCCTTACAATTAAAAACCTATTCCAAGTCACTTATCACAATGATAATTGCTTGGATTACAATAGTTAAAACTATACAGCTTCTAAATGATCTTCTGTCAAAAAGGGATTTCTTTTAAAACAGCAGCTCTGTTGAATATATAGCACCTGCATCTTCAGTTAGGGTTTCCCTAAAAATATAGGGTTAATTACATTTGACCTTAAGACTAGGTCACAGGACTTTATCAACCAGGTTAGGGTTGAGCTAGGTTAACCCAAAGAAAACGCAGGATTCTGTTCTAGAAAGACTGAGTCATTTTCCTGAAAAAACTCAGAATTAACCAAACTGCAAACCTGTTAGTTCAGAACAGGATGTCTTAACATTTGTTATGACATCTGAATTCCTGTTTACTGATTTTGGTAAATGTGATCATTTTGCAAAATGCTCAGATACACACTCATAAACATCAGTACCTGTATGACAATATTTTTCTGCAAAGGTACCTAATAAATCTGTACCTAATCAACTAGAATGTTATGACATCAGTCATGACATTCATACACCTGGTTTTGCCAAAAATGCCAGCCAATACCTAAACAACTACAATGAAGATATACAACTTTCATGTTGGTAGTTTCTCTTTAATCATCTTGCATCATGGTGAAAATTTGGCTCAAAGTTATGAAAAAACATGAAATTTCCAACACAGAAAAATTTCTAAGTTTAGAAATTTTGACTTTTCAAAATGAAATCTTGACTTTTTGATTTCTTGATGAATAAGTTTCATATTTTGACATGTTTTGATGAATTGTGATCTTTGGTACTTGAATTTGACCAAAAAGTCAAAGTTTGACTTTTCAGTATACAATTGACTTTTGATCAATTGACTGCAAAATTCATCTGTCAACCCAATGGATTTGCAATGTTTTGAACCATGTCATTAGGTAAAAATTTTGAAATTGGACCCTTGAGATCATGCCTTAAACCAATTAACTATTTTCTAGGTTAAAAATCAGAAATTGCCCTTTCCCAATCAAAACCCTAATTTTGACCATTTTGCCCTTTTGGAGATTTGATCAAATTTCTTGAGGAATGATGGTCCAAACTTGATCAAATGATACATATGAGTTTAAAATGTTGATGTGGATAAAAAATTATGAAGTTTGACTGTAAATTGGCCATAGTTGACTTTTTCCCCAATACAGCTGATTTTTAGGTCAACTGCTCAATTAACAGATCAAAATTGTGATCCAAGGCTTGAAACTTGACATGAGTAATCTTGGGGGTCCATAATGATCCATGAAATTCATATGGGGCATAGAAAGTTCAATAATCCTTGTGCAATCTCAAACCCTAATTTTGGTCATCAGGGCATAAGGAGGTGTCTTGAGCCTTTTCAAACCCTAATGCAGTCTTGAGTCAATGGATATCTTGTGAGAAAATTTTTGATAAATGAGAGGGAAAATTTTGGGGTACAACAGCTGCCCCTGTTCAATCTTCTTAAGCCCGAAGAGTTAGATTGGCAAGCTTTGCCATTTGTGACTCGAAGGTTGAAGATGATTGGACACTAGAGTGCCCAGAAATTTGCACTTGGTGATGTGATGGTAGAGGGAATGGTCTTAAAGATGCCATTTAGAGAGGTGATAGAAATTTGTGGGAGATGGGATTGTAGATCTCATCCAAAAGTGATTGTTTGAATTGTAACTTGTAAGCTGAAAGAATGAGTATCAGAATGGCGTCCGTGTCTAGAGCGTATCTGAACTATATCTGGAAGCTGATTTTGAGTGAGTATCAGGATGGCATCTGTATCTAGAGCGTATCTGAACTGTATCTGAAAGCTGAATCCGAATGAGTATCAGGATGGCATCCGTGTCTAGAGCGTATCTGAAAGATTGAGTCTAAATGAGTGTCAGAATGGCATCCGTGTCTGGAGCGTATCTGAACTGTATCTGAGAGTTGAATTTGAATGAGTATCAGAATGGCATCTGTGTTTGGAGCGTATCTGAAATGTATCTGAAAACTTTGAACGTTGTTAATGGTAGCTGTTAACCTTATCCTAAAAAGGGTAAAATGTTAACTAAAATGCAAAGTCATGTTGTATGAAATGCATATTGTAATGCATTTGTTGTACCCCAAAATTTGCCCTCTCAATTCTCAAGGCTTTTCTTACAAGGATTTCAAGGTTCAAGCTTGAACAAGTGCATTGGGATTTTCCAGTACCAAAATTAAAAGGAAACTGTCAAAAAGGGATAAAACAGATAAAAATATGATTTTGACAAATTTGGAGGAAAACAAGTCTCCTTCGATTCAGCACCCTTCGATTGACTCTTGGCCTCCTTCGAATGCCAGTTTAGGTACATCCTTCATTTGGACTTAAAACCTCCTTCGAATGCAACTTAGGTACATCCTTCGTTTGGATTTGAAACCTCCTTCGATTCAGCCTTTTGATTGGACAAGTGTGCTGCCTACATGGTTGCAATCAAAGGCCATGACATGTTGGCCACACATGCCCCTTGTAAGGAAACCTTTTCGATTCACCAAGCGTGTTGCCTGCAAAGCCTACTTCTATTTGGACAAGTTTACTACTTACAAGCCTGCTTCGACTGGACAAGTTTGCTGCCTGCATGCTTGCTTCGTTTGGACAAGTTTCGATGGGACAAAGTAACCATCTCTATGCATCCTTCAAATCCACTTGCACCAAGGGCCTCTTGCATACTTTGCTTCATATAAGCTTCGTTTGATCCAAGAAGTGTCTTCATACAAGATGTGACTAAGTTCTTGCTTCCCTTGAAAAAGCGCCCTTCAATTCAGAAGCCAGGAGCTTCCCTCATGCTAAAAAAGACACAAGGAAATGACTCCCTTTATGTTTGTTTCGATCCACATGCTTCGATTGGGCAACATTGCTTCCTTCGAACACGGACTTTCGATTGGGAAATATGTTTGCTTCGACCCAAGCTTCGATTGGGCAATATGCTTCCTTCGAGCATGAGCTTTCGATTGGGCAATAGCTTCCTTCGAGTTAGCTTGTTTCGCCCACAAGTTTCGACTGAGGAAAAGGCTTCCTTCAAACAGGTGTGCTTCGATCTCACTCTTGCATTCGACTCAAGACCAAATCTCGTTTGCCAGGCTATGTTGCTTCCAAGTCTTTACATAATCAGAGAGAGTACTTTAGTCACAAAATCAGCTTCCAACCTGATTTTGGTCTGAGCACCAGCAAGGCCAGAAGCATAAGTCAATAATCTTCTAAAAGCTTCTTTCGATTCAGAAGTTAATAACCTTCTGAAAAGGGCCATTCGAAGAACACACAGTTGGTCCATTCGAAGGACACACAGCTGGTGAAAACGAATGCCATGCTGTCCTAGTCTGGTCGAAATGTATAGAAAGATGGAGGATTCGACTCAAAAGATCAAGTTGAACATTTAGACCCATAGGCTAGGCCACGTGTCTTCCCTTTTTAGGCCTGTACCCATTTGTTGTCTAAGACCACTTGCACTTAATAGCACATTACTACCTTTTAGAAAAGTTTGTCTTAAGCCTTGCGCTTATTTTCCTTCAGAAGGAAGCAACCCATCTGAACCGTTCATCTTGCTTTTGTGGCACAAGTGGACATTTACTTTCCAGCTGGGCCTTATTTTATTATTTTTGCTCCCCAATCTTCCCAAAAGCTTTTCTCTATAAATAGACAGTTCATTTGCACAAAGAAAGGAGGGAGGATCTTTGGACCAGAAGAACGTATCTTAAAAAATTCTCACACACCACAAAATTCTCAAACACTTCAACACTTGTGAGAACAAACTCAGAATCACATACTTACTTCCTTCGATTATGAAGAACAAGTACTCTTCAGTATCCTTTGAATCAAGTTTGGAAAGAAACATAAGACTTGTTTCTTTCCTTCCTTCGAATCCAGCATTCCCAGCACAGCTGTTGGCCCCCTCTTTCAAATCCAGAACCCTGGGCCTCCACTCAAGGTCCCAAATCCATTCAAAGCCTCCATCAAGGTAAGTCACTCTTACCCTTGAACCTTTCATTTCATGGCATAACATGTAAATAATCTTTTCGTTCGTTTCAAGCATGTATATACCATTGTTCCTTTCGTTTCCACCCTTTAAACATGTTTTTTTTAAAGTTAACCCTTTTGTTTTGCTTTTTGTTTACCTGAACTAGCTTTAACTGTTAAACTATTTGAAAGACAAATACTAGCATGGCCTCAGGCCATGTTGCCATTTAATGCTTTAAATGAAAGAAATAGGAAACAGGAAATAGGAAACAAAGCTTCTGGCTTCTACCCTTTTTCTCCAGGTCAAACGAAAGAGACAACCAGGAGGAAAACCATGTTGACTTCTAGGCCCAAACGAAAAGCATGCCTTCATTGACTTCCAGGCTCAGTCGAAAGGCATTCCCTCATTGCTTTCAATCTCCAGTCGAAGAAGACAACAAGGCAACAAGGAAGAACCAGAAGGCTTCGCCATACACTGACTTCCAGGCCAATCGAAGGACATAACCTCACTGGTGCCAACCCCTAATCGAAGGCCATGACCTCACTGGTGCTAGCCCCAATCAAAGGAGGCCAACATAATGCAAATCGAAGGGTGCTACTGCCTGGGTCGAAAGACACTCATTTTTCTTACTTTTATCTTATTTTTTCCTTTACATTTTCTTGCCTTTCAATGTGGTTGTAATAGTGTAGTATTTATTTCTTGCATTTTTATTGCTTTATACAAATGCTAGTAATTAGAATATGTATGGCAAGATAAAATCAACAAGTAGATCACTAAAAATCAAAGACAAATGCATGCAATCAAACACACTTGCACACATGCACCCTTAGGGTAATTCCACTTGTTGCCTAAAAAATGACCATGTTATGCATGTGGGATGTCTTAGCACAAACAATCGAAATACAAGATCACAGTCCCTCGATGACGCTATCAAAGTTGCCTTTCAAAATGATCTTAGTCCCTAAAAGAAAAGTGCTAAGTCATCTCACAACATTGCTATCATGGTCAATACGATGACCCGCGCCTATCCCGTTAAACATCCTAACACAAGGTTGTTCACCAAATACAATGGTGAAACAACACTGTTAAAAGGGTTAAAAACATAAGAACGATCTTTGAGTAAAATATGGTAGACAAGTCTTAGTTACTTGATCAAAAACTTGCAAAACATCCTTGCCATTTTTCAAACACACTTCACAACACAACTACAAAACAATTTCAAAACAACTTTCAAAACATTGAATTATCTTTTCAAAAAGACACACACCTTTGTATATATTCAAACAAAGAATCATTACAAAGGTTGCCTAGACAAGGCATCTTTTTCAAAACATTTTTCAAAACCACACACACAAAACACCATTTCAAGCAATTGAAAAGCAAAGGCAAGTGATCTAAAACAAGTAACTAAGAGCCCATGGAAAACCATGGATGAAAAGGGTGCTAGCAGCTTCCCTTTTCATAATCTACCCCCCGAACCCACGAAAACATCTCAAAGGTCTTTCCTGTGCTTTTTGACCTTTCCTTAGGATAAAATAAAAAGTCGGTGGCGACTCTTGCTAAACCGAAACATTCGCAAACATAAACGCAAAACAACATAAAGTCAGTTCTCCCACTGTATCACAGCATTCGTGTTATCTATGTTTATGATATATGGATGCGATGTATGCGCATGTGAGCTAACTCTACTGTACTGCTATTGGACTAGGGAAAATAAATCACTGTCCGCTGCTGAGGATATGGAGCATAAGTCTTCATGTTGTGAAGTTGAAGTGATGATGAATTTACTTTTAGAGAAATAAACTCTGTTGTAAGGGGAATGTCGTGTACTATTTGAAAAATCCTGGGTGGGGAATTCTGAGAAGTTTGGCGAATTCAACACGGGATTAATAAACTGGAAGCTTTGTTCTACTGGGGATTAAACTGCTCACTGTGGGGAATTTTATGGAGATAAACTTAGAGAGATTTCCCTATCCCTTGAAGCCATCTGCAATTGTATTTTATTTTGTTAATTTGTAACCAGTAATTATATTCAAATGCATATGTTCAATAATGAATCATTGGATGTTTTTGTAAACAAAACACAAGCGAAAAGAAAAACAGATAGTTTTTGCACTTTCAAAAGGGGTATCTTTGTATTGACTTTGAGTAAGTATTTTTGTACAATGAGACAAACATTCTAGTAAGAGAATTCTATCGTAAAAAAATGAAAATTTTAATACAAAGAAAAGATATCTATGTGCAATAATCCCATGGGGTTCCCATTCTGCTATAGCCTTTGTATCTCTGAGCATCTTGTCCATTTGTTGCCTTGTTCAAAGATGATTGAATTGGTCAGAAATGTCGAGTTTGCAAGTTGTCTGTAAGGTGATCCAACGGGACATAGTCATACGCTTTAATTCCTTAACTTTTTCCTGGACCGCCCTTTTGGGTTTTCAGTCCACCGGGATACCCTTTTTTGCCAAAGCCGCCCTTTCGGGTTTTCAGCTTGCCGAGTGTACAGATTTTTTTTGTTTTTATCCCTAATTTTTGCTCGAACCCTTTTTTGGTTCGCCGGGATTCCCTTGTTTTGCCTAGGTGTGTCAACCTAGCGGGTCTCTTATGCGCAGTATCTTTTGACTATGTTTGCGTTCGCAGGATGTGGCAGGTCGTCGCCATCCATGGTGGTCAAGATCATTGCTCCACCAGAGAATATGTTTTTTATTATAAATGATCCTTCGTATGTAGGAGTCCATTTTCCCCTGGGATCACCTTGCGGCAGTATGATATGTTTGATCACCAGATCTCCAACTTGATACACTTGTTGTCTGAACTTTTTGTTGAAAGCCTTGATCATCCGTTTTTGATACATTTTACCATGGCAGGCAACAGTGAGTCTTTTCTCATCAATTAAGTTCAGTTGATCAAGTCGAGTCTGGATCCAATCTTCTTCATTCAGACCTGCATCCTTCATAATTCTTAGAGAGGGGATTTGAACCTCAATAGGCAAGACAACTTCCATGTCGTATACCAAAGAATTGGGTGTTGCCCCGGTCGATGTGCGAGCTGTAGTACGATACCCGTGGAGAGCGAATGGTAACATCTCATGCTAGTATTTATATGCGACTGTCATTTTCTGTATGATCTTTTTAATGTTTTTATTTGCGGCTTTGATAGCACCATTCGTCTTCGGCCGGTAAGGGGAAGAATTGTGATGCTAGATTTTGAATTGCTCGCACAGGGCGGTGATCATAGTATTATTCAAGTTTGTACCATTATCTGTAATGATCCTCTCTGGGATACCGTATCGGGATATGAGGTTCTGTTTGATGAACTGGGCAACAACATTCTTGGTAACGGAAGCAAAAGAAGCTGCCTCTACCCACTTTGTAAAATAGTCAATGGCCACTAAGATGAAGCGGTATCCATTAGAGGCTGTTGGCTTAATTTCCCCAATCATATCAATCCCCCACATAGCAAAGGGCCAAGGAGCCGTCAAGACATTCAGAGGAATCAGAGGTACGTGCACCTTGTCAGCATAAATTTGGCACTTATGGAAGGTTCGAGAGTGTTGATAGCAATCTGCTTCCATAGTAGACCAATAATAGCCTGCCCGTAGGATTTTCTTTGCCATCGTATGCCCACTGGAATGGGTGCCAAAAGTGCCTTCATGTAACTCAGCCATGATCCTTTCAGCTTCAACCTTGTCTACACACCGAAGTAACAGAGTCATGGTTGCGTTTATAAAGAATGCCATTACTAAGGAAGAATTTAGCAGAGAATCTCCTTAATAAGTTCTTATTATTGACTGAAGCTCCTTCTGGATATTCTTGAGCCTCGAGATACTTCTTGACTTCGTGAAACCAAGGCTGGTCCACTACTTCTTCAGTATTAATCTCGTGACAGTGTGTTGGTTCATCCATTTGTTCAATAGTGATCTGGGGAGCCTCGTTATCCTATTTAAGTTTAAACATAGATGACATTGTGGCTAGTGCGTCTGCTAGCTGGTTTTCTTCTTGCAGGAAGTGCTCAAAGGTAATCTTATCAAAATGTGGGAGCAATGTCAAAACATGTTATTTATAAGGGATAAGGTTATGGTGTTTGGTGTCCCATTACCCTTTGATTTGGCTAATAACTAAAGCTGAATCTTCGAATACATTCAAATATTTGATCCCTAAGTCTATGGCAGCTTTGAGACCAAAGATGCATGCTTCGTATTCCGCCATGTTATTTGTACAATTGAAGCAGAGTCTTTCCGTAAAAGGAGTATGACATCCTTCAGGAGATATGAGTACAACACCAATACCATTGCCGAGTGCGTTAGATGCCCCATCAAAAACCAGGATCCATCAGGATCTTTGTTCAGGTCCGTCATATGGCCTGAATTCTTCATAGTTATTCATCATCATGATGTCTTCATCCGAGAATTCGAACTTCATGGACTGGTAGTCTTCCACAGCTTAGTGAGCAAGGTGATCAGCTAGTACACTACCATTTATTTCTTTCTGGGTAGTATACTGTATGTCATATTTTGTCAGGATCATCTGCCATCTCGCTATTCTCCCAGAGAGAGCAGGTTTCTCAAAGATGTATTTTATTGGATCCATTTTAGATATCAACAAGGTAGTATGGGTCAACATATACTGTCTTAGCCGGCGAGAAGCCCATGCCAGAGCGTATCAAGTTTTCTCGAGCAGTGAATATCTTGTTTCACAGTCGGTAAACTTTTTGCTTAGGTAATAAATAGTGTGCTCTTTTCGGCCAGACTCGTCATGCTGCCCCAGCACACACCCCTTTGAATTTTCTAAAACAGTTAGATACATGATAAATGGTCTTCCCTCGACTGGTGGAATTAAAATAGGAGGCTCTTGCAGGTACTTTTTGATCTTGTCAAAAGCATATTGGCACTCATCATTCCATTTGACTACTTTATCTTTCTTCAGTAGTTTGAAGATTGGTTCACAAGTAGCTGTCAGGTGGGAAATGAATCTGGCAATGTAGTTAAAACGTCCCAAGAATCCTCTGACTTCCTTCTCAGTACGAGGATCAGGCATCTCTTGTATATCTTTTACCTTGGCAGGATCTACCTCAATACCTTTATTGCTGATGACAAAGCCTAGGAGTTTACCAGACCTTACTCCAAACGTGCATTTATCGGGGTTCAACATCAGCTTGTACTTCTTTAGTCTCTCAAACAGTTTTTGTAAATGATCAAGATGCTCTTCTTCTGTTTGAGATCTAGCTATCATGTCATCCACAAATACTTCTATTTTGTGATGTATCATGTCGTGAAATAGAGCTACCATGGCACGTTGGTAGGTTACCCCATCATTCTTCAGACCGAATGGCATCACCTTGTAGCAGAATGTACCCCACTGGGTGACAAAGGTTGTTTCCTCCATGTCCTCAGGCGCCATTTTGATTTGGTTGTACCCTGAGAAACCGTCCATAAAGGAAAACACTTTGTGTTATGTCGTATTGTCAACTAGGATGCCAATATGGGGAAGTGGGAAATCATCCTTGGGGCTTGCCCTATTCAAATCTCTATAGTCCATGCACATTCGTACCTTGCCGTCTTTTTTGGGCACGGGAACAACATTGGCAACCCATTGCGGATAGGAGGTGACGGCTAAGAATCCAGCGTTGAATTGTTTCATGCCCTTCGCTTTAATCTTTTCTGACATGTTTGGTCGCATGCGACAGAGCTTTTATTTTACTGGTGGGCAATCCTCTTTTGTAGGCAGACGATGTACCACAATATCTGCATCAAGTCCTGGCATGTCTTCATACGACCAGGCAAAGACCTCAACATACTCATGTAGCAACTGAATCAGACGCTCTTTGACACTCGGTTCCAGAATGGCACCCACCTTGACTTCTCTTTTGTCCTCTTCGGTACCTAGGTTGATTGTATCCACGGGTTCCTCGTGGGGATGAATGGTTCTCTCTTCTTGTTGTAGTAATATGGCAAGTTCCCCTAGTACTTCACAATCTTCCCCACCTTCGTCTTCCGCTTGGTAGATTATATTTTCAGAGTCACAAAAGTCCATAGCAGAACCGTTATCCATGGAATCCCGAATGGATGTAGACCTACATTGTGAGTGTGAGTGTGTGTAAGGGTATAACTATCTTTGAAAGAAATAAAAATGTAAAAAGAAAAACAATGAGAACAAAGTTTGTATGCAAAAACGTCCATGATTCATTGATGTCATATGGAAATGAGATAATAACCCTTACAAATGGACCATTGTGCATCGGGTAAGACACAAGGTTTTAAGAGTCTGAATTGTTTTAATATTACAGATCCAACAAAATGTAAAGACAAATTACTGTGGGATAAAAGTGATCGGGACAAAATCCCTAGCCTCCCAATTGCTGAGCCCTCCACTGACAGTTGGGAAGATTCAATCCTCCAGGTTGCATCCATCTTCATCATCCTCTACCGCATTGACTTCACGGTTTCTGATCTTCAAGGGTGATCCTCCAGCACGAGTGCGGCGTACAGCCTTCTGAGCACCTAAAGTGAAACCCAGGCCAAACTTGTCAGACTTGTATGGGATATCTGGGAGTTGTCCCCAGATAGTGCACCCACCTTCTTCTATTACCGCTTTGGCATCCTTCAAAGATGACATCCTGAGTGGAGGCCTTGTGATCTTGGGAACATGAGAGACAACCTTTGTTACTGCCACATCTTGCGGGACTTCATCAAAGTGTTGGAATGGAGTTTTAATAAATTCACCGTCTAATTTCAGATATCTGAAGGAATTGAGATGGCTGATCATATATTCTTCTTCTCCATGAACGGTGATAATCTTCCCTTGAACTGGATATTTCAGCATTTGGTGCAACGTAGAAGTAACAACGCCAGCATTATGGATCCATGGTCGGCCTAGCAAGCAGGAGTATGAGGGGCGGATGTCCATTACATAAAAAGTTGAATCGAATGTTTGGGTTCCAACCTTTATGGGGATATCCACTTCCCTATGCACTATCCTTTTCGAACCGTCAAAAGCCCTTACTACTATGTTGCTTGGCTTCAATGTCAATCCCTCACAGTCAAGCCTATCAAGAGCTTTTTTAGGCAAAACATTCAGAGACGATCTGGTATCCACAAACACATGAGCCAAGGTTGCGCCCATGCATTCCACTGAGACATGCAATTCCTCATTATGCTTCCTTCCTATTGGCGTTAAATCAACATTTGAGAAACCTAGACCACTATCTACAGTCAAGATGGCTACGCAATCTTGGAACTGATCGGCAGATGTTTCTTGGGGTACATGGGCAGTTTTCAAGAATTTTACCAAGGCTTTTGCATGCGCCTCAGAACATAGTAGTAAAGCCAGCATGGAAATTTGGATGGAGTTTTCCCCAGTTGGTCAACTACATCGTAGTCGCTTCTTTTTGTGATCTTTAGAATTTCCTCCATCTCTTTCCGGGAGGTCTCAGGGATAGCCAATGATTGCGCCTTCGTCCGGACTGGCTTAATGAAAATAATTTTACCTCGAGTCTCGATTAACTCGGCAGCAGGAACGTCAGTAGGAGTGACAGCAAGGATTGTAACAACTTTGTCAGTTGGAGTATTAATAGGGATGATTGTAGGACTGGGAACAACTTTTGGAGGAGTAACAACAGGAATGATTACGGGTCCAGGAACTTCTTTTGGGGGAGCAATTTCTGGAGAGAATATCCTTCCGCTTTGGGTAATCTTGCTAGTCCCTGCAATATTACTGATATCGGAGTCGACTTTCTCAGAACTTGAATCTTCGGCGGTTGGCCAATCTTGCTTGATACCGTGGTAGTAGGCATTCCCTCCATAATTCCATGGTATGGTTTTATTTGACGAATACGGGACTCGTTCAGGCATTGTAATTATCAAAGGAGCTGCTTTTGGAACTGATGTAATTCTAACGGGTATTTTGGGGGAGACCCTGGAAGAATTGTCGGAAATGGGCATAATGGAAACATCATTATAAGAAACAGTTGGAATTTGTGTTCTCGAACAAAATCTCCTTGTTATCTATTAGGCATTGAACGCCGGCTTTCAACAAAGGACAACTGGTTGGTGAGGACAAACAGAAATGGAAGCCTTCATCACAACCCAGGAAAACACCGGCATTCAACAGGTTCACTTTAATATTCAGGAGTGGGGTCATAAGTTCATCAACTGAGGTAACAAACCTATCTTCTTCAATGGCATTAGTGTTATAGCCATGTTTGGGCATAGGGGAAGAAATGACATTTGTCTTTTCGGGCGCATTGAATTCAATCTCTTTGGCTTCAATGAGGTCTTGTATTTTGTTCTTTAGAGCCCAACAGTTATTAGTGTCATGGCCGGGACTCTCAGAGTGGTATGCACAACGAGCATTAGGATGATAGTGAGGAGATGTTGTGTTAGGGTTTTTTGGAGCTTCTTTCAAAGTCACCAGGTTGGATCTTAACAGATGTGGCAATACTTGAGATAGGGTCATGTTAATTTTGGTGAACTGTCTGACTGGTCTTTCCATCCTTGGTTGGTTGTTTCTTTGCTGATCAGGCGAAGGTTTAGGAATCATAACAGCCCCCACCATTGGACGGCGTTCGGCCCTATCTTGGTTTCTCTGAGGATATACAGCAACCACTTCTTTCTTTCTGATGAATGGCTTCCTAACAGCAGCGGAGGATGTATCTTTTTGAATATTTCCACTCTTTATCCCAGATTCTACCCTTTCTCCGGTCAATATCAGTTCAGTAAAGCCTGTCAATGAACTCCCAATTAAGTGATTGAATAAGGGACTAGACAAGGTGCCCAAGAAAATATCAACTAACTCTCTTTCAGATAAAGGAGGCTGGACTCTCCCTACCAAGTCCCTCCATTTTTGCGCATATTCCTTGAAACCTTCATTGGAAACCATGGCCATACTCTAGAGTTAAGTACAGGTAGGCGCAAGATCAGCATTGTATTGGTATTGTTTGTAAAAGGCTACAACAAGATCTTCCTAGTTATGAACGTTGGCTCTTTCTAACTGATAAAACCAATCAAGTTGAGTTCCAAACATATTGTCTTGGAAGAAGTGTACCCATAAGTCTTTGTCAGCGGTATGGGGCTGGATTTTCCTCACATAGGACCAGAGATGCATTTTAGGGCATGAAACCCCGTAATATTTGGCGAACACAAGTGCTTTAAATTTTGGAGGAATGAAAATCCCCGACACTAAACCCAATTCCTCAAAGTCCAAGTCAGGCACTTTTTGGATTTCCATTGCACTTAACCGCTCTTCGAGATCTTTATACTTGTCATCAGCTGGAGGGTATTATTCCTCAGGATAGTTTTCTTCTTCCTCTTCCTCTTTTGATTCCGACGGGATAACTGTTTCCTTGCCTTTCCCATCTTGATTGTCTCTCTCACTGGATGTCATTGCAATGTTTAGGGTCCTTCTTGTCTGCCCGTGGAATCTTCTTCCCGTGTTTAGAACTCTGGTTACCTTCTTTGTCTTCTTTTTCTTCTCCTCAGCCAACAAAGTCTTCAACTCTTATTGTCCTTTGGCCAGAGTTAGGAAAAACTGTTGAAACTGTGCATTATGAGCTTGGAGGTCCTTCACCATTTGCTCGAGATCCATCTTACTGAAATAAACAGTAGAGAGATGAGGAGACTTGTTGCAAGAAACCTGCTTATGTTATGATGAATGGTAAATGCGTATGCAATGATTTCAAGGATTTTAAGATTCAAATTTGTTTTAGACAAAAAAGAAGACATGTTATGTTAATAGATTAAAGCTTGAGTACAATAATGCCTCCTTGGACAAAGCAAATACAAGAAACTCTAAGATAAAAAGGTAGTGCGCATCCTCTTTGGTGCAATGTAGGAATTCAGAGTCTGCTCCTCATGAAGTATCTTAGTGAGTTCCAAAACCTTCTTCTCGCTTGCGTAAAATTGGGATTCGAAAGTATCTCGCTCCCCCTTGAGTTGTATCTAATCCCTTTGTAGGTCTTCAAGAGAAGTGGGCATGTCAAGATGTAGGATAGTGTAAGGAACATCCCCTTCTATGACAGGATCAATGATTATCGGGAGAATGGAAGGATAAGGCATCATAAGACTTTGAGCACGAGTTCATACTCATTTGAGGTAAGGCTCAAGAGGGATGGAATTCTTATGCCCCAGTGTCTTTCTATCTACCTTGTTCAACATCCTCCAAGCTCGGATAAATATATGGTGAAGACCTTGATCGTCGTTCTCATAGTCAAACACCAAACCTTGAATCAGCATCTCATGCGGGCCATCCCTTCGGGCGTAACCAAACTGTCTTAAAGCCAAGCAGGGTTGTAGGTGATTTCTCCCCTAATTCCAAGGAGAGGTACATTAGGGAATTCTCCATAATGGTCGACAATAGTAACATTCTCTATGGATAGGGAACACCAATGAATGTATGAATGTTTGAGCGTCAGCAACCTTTGTGACCACCTTGAACCTTGCTCATTCTTCAATATAGATCAGGGAAGTTGCGAAATAAACCATCTTGCCAAGAGAGTAGTGCAACACATAAGGACACCTATTTTCCTCATTGTGAGAATGTGAAAATAGTGTAGAATATCCCCTAGTAATGTAGGCACCGGGTTGCGGGATATGAAGATTTTGACGCTGTTTACATCTATGAGTTGGTCAGGATTTGGAAACAAAACCATCCCATAGATGAGGAGAGCCACAATTTCCTCAAAGGCTTGCAGATCCAAGGAATTCCAACAACTCTGGGCTTTCTCAAATAGGAACTTTGCTAGGAAACCTTTGACGCCACTCCTTTTTTCCCAATAAGTTGTGACATCAGATGAGTGCAAGTGTATAGCTTGAGCAATCTCTTCTGGCTTTGGGTCTTTTTCTGTACCGTTGAAAGGTAGTTGATTTAGAATGGGAATCCTCAAGAGTCGGGATAATTCTTCCAAAGTAGGCACAAGTTGATAGTCAGGAAATGTGAAGAAATGGTGTAAAGGATCAAAGAACTGAAAGGGCAGTTTCATCATGTCCTCATCTGTGTTGGAGGTGACCAAGTTGAGTAGGCGACCGTGTCTCTCGGTGAATGGAGAGTTTTCTGGAAGCTAGCTCCTTAAGTTATGGAGGGATCCTTACAAGACTGACTTGAATAGTTTTCTTGTGAAGTGAATCCATATCCTACAAAACAAGAACAAAGATGAATCCCAAAAATCCTTGAAATGGTTAGTGAATGTATATGATGTTCATGATGTTCATGATGTTATGTACAAGTATGTATATACAAACAAAGAAAACAAATCCTTAGGTTTTAACTTACATGGAGTTTTATAGGTAAGTACCCTCTTGAAGTTTAGTTGGCTTAAACTTGTCCTAGTAATAGTAATCGGGTTCTAAGGAGCTCAATATCACTGGATTGTTTCCTTGGTCATTGTTTCAGCTCAAGCCTCTTTAATGGCGACCGAAATATCCCAAGAAACGAAACCTCAATGAGTGTAGTATCGAGTATCTACCAACTTCGAACTGCACTAAAGTCGGTCATATCACTACATCCTAAAGGCCAAGTTGGTCAAGTAAAGGTTCTAAAAGTTCATTAGTGCTTCATGACATCACTCAGCGGCCTCGTATTCTCTTTGATTAACTCAAAGGCTACCGGTACCCACAAATATGTCGCACTAACGTAGCTATTGCTTAGACCATGTCGGTATACCCCGCACAGATTCCATGATGTATTGCTACTTACCTATAATGTATCCCAAATCCGGGTAGAGGATTCAAACCCCAACAAAGAACCATAATGTAAAGCAAATAAATCAAACAATGTACGCAAGTAAATGTGATCTAGCCCTAAGGTAACCCCACTTTTAGAATTTTCCCCAGCAGAGTCGCCAGTTCTATGATACGGTGGGAGAACTGACTTGATGGTTTTGTATTTGATCGCAAATGTTGCGGTTAGCAAGAGTCGACACCGACTTTTCTTTTATCCAAAAGGAAAGGTGAAAAAGCACAGGAAAGACCTTTGAGATTATTTCTTGAGTTCCGGGGGTAGATTATGAAAAGGGAAGGTATTAGCACCATTTTCATCCATGGTCTTCCATGGGCTCTTAGTTACTTGCTAGATCACTTGCTTTTTGGTTGAAATTGGGCTTTGTGTGGTTTTTGAAAGTATTTTGTAAAGAGGCCATTGTTTAGGCAATCTTTGTAATGATTCCCGTTCATAAGAATGTATACAAAAATGTTTGATATTTTGAAAATGTTTTCAATGTTTGTAAGGTGTTTGAAAATGTGTGTGATTATTTTGAAAATAGTAAGGATGTTTGTTTTTTGAAATGGAGAAAATAATTAGGAGCGATCTACCTACTCAAATGTCTTTCTTGTTCATTTTCTTTTCCTTTGACATTGTTGTCTTACCATTGATTTGATAAGCAACCCTATCTTTGGATGTAAACAGGACGGGTGTGGGTCATCGTATAACCATGATTAGCAATATTGCAAGGTATCTTAGTATTCTTTTTGAGGGACTAAGATCATTTGTAAGGCAACTTAGATAGCGTCATCGAGGGACTATGATCTTGTATTTGCTTGTTTTTTGCTAAGATATCTTACATGCGTAATATGGTCATTTTGTATAAAGCAACCAAGTGGAATAACCCTAGGGGTGTTTGTGTGCCAGTGTATCATTTTCATGCTTGTTTTTGTCTTGAATTAGGGTTTTCTAAGCATTGATTTTAGTCTTTCCATACAAACCCTAATTACTAGCATGTTATATAAAAGTGATAAATTGCGAAATTTAAAGTTACTACGCTATTACAACATTTGTGGGGAGGGGGTGTACAATTTGTAAATGGGGATTGCAAGAGTTTAAACCTAATTAGTCTATTACAACCATATTGAATTGGTATAAATATACAAGGAATTTAAATAAATACAAAGTATAAAAATGAATAAATGTACAAGGATGCAAAATGTAAAGAAAATGAATATTGTTTGGTTTTCTTAAAAGAAGATTTTGCCTTAACCTAATTTAAATAAAGAAAATAGTTAATTAAGTTTGAATTTATTAAGAAAAAGATTTTAAAATAAAACCCTAATTCAATTAATTAATCAAAAGAAAATAAATTTAAGAAAAGTATTTTTGTGGTATTTTTTATCTTGAAAATATTTATAGTATTATAAAATATTTTTAGTCCTTATTTTAAATTAAAATAATGTATTTTAAATGGAGTGAAGAAAAATAAATAAATAATAAAATATTAATTAAGTTTATAAGATTTACTTAATAAAATAAATAAAGTATAAATATATTTTTTATTTATGGCAAAAATAAAACAAAATAAGTCAAAATATAAAATATATCATTTTTTGTATTTTTATGATTATTAGTATTTAGAAAATATCTTTAAGAAAAAGAAAAAAAAATAAAGAAAATGCAATAAATGAATAAATAAAATAAATTGGGCCAGGGGGTGCCAAAAGCCAGTATGGAAGTCAACTAGCAAAAAATAAATGAGCCATGCCTAAAGGGCCCAGCGCCTGCCAAACAAAAAAGTCAGAATTATGAAAATATGAGAAAAATGCAAAAGGGTACCACTAGGGCTCGAACCCAGGTCCTATAGGTTACATGAGCGCGCTTCTACCACTGGGGTGGCTATACATTCGTTAATACAAATGAAACAATAAATATGTAAGGCAAAACGTGTTCTGAAGACTTCATCTTTAACCTCCAGCCAGACCTATTGTAACTTGCTCATTTCTCATTAAAAATGAAAACTGTAAACATGAAACTTGTAGCAAATTTTCCCACGATTCCAGAAATGTAAAGTATTAGAACTATGGATCAAAGATAAGCAAGAATTTTAATGTCCCTAATCTGAACCCTAAAAATTTCAGAAATTTCAGTTTCAAAATTCTCTAAGCTCAAGCAAAATTAATGGAAACTAAGGACATGGTTAGCTTCAGGGCAATGATATCTACATGTGTTATTCACAAATAAACTATTGATGATGCCTGTAAAAAGAGTCCAAGTTGAGAAAAGTTACCTCAAAACTGGAAATCGTGTTTGGAGTTTGAGCTTGTTTCAAGTGATGGTGATGATCAGGTTAGCTTCCTTGAGGTCCTAGGAAGCTAATGCAATGATTAGCTTGAACAATGGATGGCTGAAATATCCTGGAGAAGTCAATATGCAATGCTCTGTTTTTGGTTATGGAAGATAGGGTAAATGATGTTACAGAAATGAAATAGGTACATGGATAAGTTACACTTGATGTAAGGAAGCTTTAGAAACTAAAAGGCCAAGAAACGCACGAGGAAAGTGTGAGTTTGAGGTTCAAGGTCAGAAACTGTGCAACAATGGAGTTTTTGGGGAATTTATAATTTGAGAGAGTTTTGGTGTATTTCAGGGTGCTCAAGCTCGTGTCCTAGCTCACAAATAGTGACTCTATTTATAAGCAACAAGTTTGGATACCTCTTGTTGATCAGAATTCAAATTTCCATCTTTAAGTTAAACATGTGATTTTTTGACAAAACAAGTTTCAAAGTCTTGTGTACTTGCTAAGATAGAGTGGTTATGCTTTAACCAAGCTTGCTTCTGACTTTGTGGATGGAGTCTAATTAGAGGGAACAAGTTAGAGGCTCAATGTGAACTTTATTCAAAAAGCTTGCTTTACAAGAATGATAATGTTACTTTGTGCCATTAATGGAAATGCAACTTGGATAATAGCACAAATGCTTGGATCAAAGCTCTAACAACTGTGTAAAAATTTAATTATGGAGTGAAAAACAAGTTTGAGGCCTGTAAAGAAAGTATTATGCAGCCTAGCATGGATTTGGTTCATGTGTTCATAAAAAATGACTTGTAATTCAAGTGACAAAACCCTAACTTCATCTCTTCGATTCTCCCTACTCAAGAATGATCTCAAGGAGTTCTTGGACATTTTGGAAAGCTTGAAATGTGATCTATAACCCATATTTGAATTTCTTTTGAATATTACCATTGGAACTATATGAAAAAGTGCCATGAAGTTAGGTCAATATCCTGACCAAATTAGGGCAAAATTTCACTAAGTGTTTAGTTTCATGACCCTATGTTCATAAAATTATAACTTGAGATCCAAGCATTTTTGGAATAAGTTGTGTGAAGAAAAGTTTTTGATTTCATGGAGATCTACAACTTTAATGTTGGGAGTTTCTCTTGAATCATCTTGCATCATGGTGAAAATTTGGCTCAAAGTTTTGAAAAAACATGAAATTTCCAACACTTCGAAACATTTCTAAGTTTAGAAATTTTGACTTTTCAAAATGAAATCTTGACTTTTTGATTTCTTGATGAACAAGTTTCATGTTTTGACATGTTTTGATGAATTGTGATCTTTGGTACTTGAATTTGACCAAAAAGTCAAAGTTTGACTTTTTAGTATACAGTTGACTTTTGATCAGTTGACTACAAAATTCATTTGTCAACCCAATGGATTTGCAATGTTTTGAACCATGTGATTAGGTAAAAATGATGCAATTGGACTCTTGAGATCATGCCTTAAACCAATTAACCATTTTCTATGTTAAAAATCAGAAATTTCCCTTTCCCAGTCAAAACCCTAATTTTGACCATTTTGCCCTTTTGTAGATTTGATCAAATTTCATGAGGAATTATGGTCCAAACTTGATCAAATGATACATATGAGTTTAAAATGTTGATGTGGATAAAAAATTATGAAGTTTGACTGTAAATTGGCCATAGTTCACTTTTTCCCCAATACAACTGATTTTTAGGTCAACTGCTCAATTGACTGATCAAAAGTGTGATCCAAGGCTTGAGACTTGACATGAGTAATCTTGGGGGTCCATAATGATCCATGAAAGTCATATGGGACATAGAAATTTCAATAATCCTTGTGCAATCTTAAACCTTAATTATGGTCATCAGTGCATAAGGAGGTGTCTTGAGCTGTTCAAACCCTAATGCAGTCTTGAGTCAATGGAGATATTGTGCACAAATTTTTTATAAGTGAGAGGGAAAATTTTGGGGTACAACAGTCTCAATAACATACAATGTCACGAAAGATGTTACAACATTTGTTGACAGAAAAACATACTTGCTAAAACAGAAAGATTACATAGAAAAGTAAATATCCAAAACTTAAAGAACACAATAAATTGTTAACTCAGTTCGGTGAAACTCACCTACTCTAGGGGCTACCAAGCTAGTAAGGAAATCCACTATCAGTAGTATCGATTCGAAGCTAAACAATCCAATTTTACACTTCTCACTTAATCTCTACCCAATACAATTTCTACATGGGAACCACATAGATATGAGAACCCCTCTAACTCCCAATCACCGCAGTGATATCAAATAATCCCAATCCCAAGAAATGTCTCAAGAAACCTAAAAGGAAGAACACTCTTCCAAAACAAAAATACTTAGTTTTCTTAAAAGCTTCACTAAGAATAATACTTAACTCTTTGCTTAAAAGCTTAGAAGAGAACAATAACTTGATAAACAAGTAACAATCAGTTAACTCAAATGCATCAAAAGATACATGAGAACGTACAAAAAAATCATGGAGAAACTAAGGATCTCTCAAACCCTAATCCCTTATTTGCACACAGTTTTACAATAAAAACAATGCTTAAAATAAGGTCTTGGACGTCCCCTTATATAGACTTCTGCAATTGGGCTTGGACTCTTCAATCGAATCCAATATTCATCTCTAAATCCCTACAAAGTCTTCTCCACAAAAATAGAAATAAAATCTTTCAAATATTTCCTAAAAAGTATCAAATATCCTTTGTATGAAACAAATCAAATATGAAATTGTTCCTAAAATTCCTTGATTGCTTGCGCCTGTTATGAGTACTAGAAACCTCAAGAATCTCATATTTTTCAATAAAATCTTCAAGGAAATTATCCATTTGTACTGTCATGATGTTTTGTTGCAACATGTTACAACATCTGATAGAACATATGTCAAATTAGTACCAGCAGACTCTTCTGTACCAGCTGGTCAAGATGTTATGACATCTTGCTTAACATTAGGTTGCAATACACGTTTTCCAAATGAAACATGCTTTGATAAAATTATTTCCAACTACTTGTTTTACCAAAATTGTTGCTAACCATAAAATCACAAGCCTAACAATCTTCCCCCTTTGGAAAATTTTAGCTAAAACAACCTTTGCACAAACATCTAGAGATAGGAATAAAACCACAAACTCAAGTTACATGAAACCATGTAAAATTTGTAAAAACATCACATATCTCTCAAAAGCTTGTACAATCATACAAGTCATGTTACTCCCCTTGTCATACACAATTAGTTCTCCCCCTCAAGGGAAAACCCCCAAATTAGAGCACATGCAACAAAAGATATACCAGAAGCAGCATCAGTAGCTTCAGCATAACCAATCATAAACAATCATGCTCCCCCTGAATAGTTGCATGAGAAACCACAAATATCTACTCTCTCAAAAGTAGTAGCACACAGTCCAATCACAATTCTAAATAAACATGTCATGACATATGATGTAACATCAGGACACAAAGCAGCAACACAACACTTTACTCCCTCTTTTTAGCCAAAATATTGATAAAAACTTGAGTAATTATACACAAGCAGTGGAAACAAATGGCACATTAGAACATATTGCACCCAAGAAATACCACAAATGGAAACACTGAGAGAATTTGAGACAAGCATATTACACAAAATCAATACCCCAGATGTAAAAACACATACTGCACACCAGCAATACCACAAATGAAAACTAACATAGTGAAACATAAACTCTTGATCAACTTCAGATGGTTTTACACCTCTCCCCTCTGTCAAAGAGCCTTATGCATTCCTTGGCGATGTAGCCAACCTCACTGTCTTGCAAAACATCTTCCATCCCTTCTCAGTAGCAATTTGTCGAAGTATGTCATGCCTCAAAGTATAGAGGAAAGATGAAGTATTAGTTGCATTCCTCAATAACTGTAATTACTACAACTCTTCAATAGTACAAGTTTCAATCCCACTATTTTTTAGAACAGTTAGTTGTTCCTTACTTTCTATATGATTCAGAGTATCTCTTCTCTGTTAATAAGATTATTGATTAGTTGATTACAACTACCAAGATCCTTGTTCCAACCATGTTGAATGAGATATATGAAAGAACTCAGATCTTCACTATGAGATTTTATGACATCCTTCCTGACATCATGTCTCTTCAACACAAGTTTAGAGAAACTTCCTCTTGTTTCCATTAAGGTAACACATCCACCTGTATTTTCTATCTTCTGTTTAAATCCAGTGATGTTACCTTTATAAGGGTGATTTGCAGTCATTTCCCTAGATTTTTCTATCTGTGTTTCAGTAGACAAACCTTTGGTGGATTGATAATTCACTAACTCAGTGTTTGTGAGTTCACAAATCTCCGCCCTTAAGGCTCAATTATTTTGCACACATGATGTTCCAACACCGTCTCTGACATCCACTTTCTCTTCAGTATTTGAATCATCAATTTTCACATTGATAGAGTAGCCCATAAATATTCATTCATCCCCTAAGGAATACTTCTTGTCCACTTGATCTTTATCAGTAAAGATCTGGAATTTACTTCCAAAGATATAAAAGTATTTAACTTTAGGCTTCCTTCCTTTCCATACCTTATAGAGAGTAGTAGTAGTAGTACCTCCTCTCAAAGTGACTCTGTTATGAATATAACATGCAGTATTCATAGCATCAACCCAAAACTCAAATGAAAATTGCTTAGTACTAAGCAAAACTCTAGTTGATTCCTGTATGACTCTAGTATTTGCTCAACAATTCCATCTCCCCGAGTTTTCCAAGAATAAGAGAACTCATGGCTTATTCCTTCAGAAATCACAAACTTAAAAAAAATTGTATTCTTAAACTCCATGTAAGTGTCACTTCTAACCTTGACAATCACACTTTTCTTCTCCTCTTGAATGCTTTGACACATATTTTTGAAGACTTCAAAGGTATCTGATTTTTCTTTAAGAAAAATTTATAAAAGCATATCCAGAAAATTTATCTACAATCACAAAGACATACCCTTTTCCTCCTAGGATTTCTATATGTAATGGTCCCATTACATCCATATGAAGAAGTTCCAAAACTTTGGAGATAGTCTGATGTTGCAACATTGGGTGTGACATCATAATTTGCTTTTTGTTTACTTTCACACCTATCACAAACTTCCCTTTCTTCAATCTGGAGCTCTGGCATATCTCTAATGGATCCTTCAAAAGTGATTTCCTTCATTCTTTTTAAATGAAGATGTCCAAGTTTCTGGTCCATAACTTTACTTCATCCTCATTGATTGTTGAACATGTGGAAGAATAAGAAATTATTTGAGATTCCCATAAATAGAAGTAATCTTTGGCCTTTACCCCTTTCATTAGAACAACTTATTTTTTATCTTTGATTAGAAAATATAATTTATATAAGTTGACTAACAAACCTTGGCCACATAATTGATTAATGCTAATAGGATTAACAGTTAATCCTTTCAGAAACAACACATCTTGTAATGTAGAATAGCCATCACAAATCAACTTAACAACTCCTTTGATTTCTCCTTTAAACCCATCACAAAATATAAGAGAACCTATAGGATGAGGCTTGACATCCACTAGCATCTTCTGGACCCCTTTCATATGTCTAGAACATCCACCGTCAAAGTACCAATCTTCATTAGTTGAGTCTCTTAAGGAAGTATGAGCTATAAGGTTAATATCCCTATTTTCACCACTTTTTTCTCACTTTATTAGCCTTGTGACAATTTAAAGACTTTTGATCTCCATAAACAGAAAGGCTTTATATCACAAGACTCGCCATAATAGTGACATCTCCAAGTAGATTGAGGTTGATTTGAAGATTCATCATAGTTTCTAGGATGTTGTTACATGTATTTGGACATGTTGATCTTTTTCTTCCTTTTAAAAGGAAGGAACTTTTCTTCTAACCTTCTTCTCAGTTTTTTATCAGATTGATAATGAACTCTAACATCTTCATCCTCTTTTACCATATTTATGGAATCTGTCAAGCTATCAAGCTTGGAATTTAAGCGTGTTACCTCACTTTGTAGATGAGACACAATACTTAAAAGTTGCTTGCTCTCATTCTCCAAGCCAACAATAACCTTCCTCTGTTCCTCCTCTTTCTTGAGAATTTCATCACACATGTTACAAGTCTCCTTATAGGACACATCCAGGTCTTCATACAAATCATTCTCATCACAAGCTTCAACTTCATTTTCCCATCTACCAGAGAGAGCCATCATAAGTTTGGCAGCCTCAGAATTATCTTCATCTTCTGACTTATCATCATCAGACCAAGATACAGTGAAACCCTTCTTCTCTTTCTTAAGGAAGTTGGGACATTTAGGTCTAACATGACCATATCATCCACATTAAAACATTGAATGCCTCTGCTTTGACTTGGCTTCTCTTATGTTCTTGTCTTCTTCTAAGAATCAAGATTGTTACTGATATCATATGAGATGTTCTTGACATATGATCTCCCTCTTCTTTCCAACCTTTTCAATACTCTACGGAATTTCTTTCCAATTAGCATAATGGTATTAGACATATCCTCATCAATGTCCAGCTCAGCTTGACCTTTATCATCTTCAACATTGGATACAAAAGTTATGCTTTTGTCCTTTTTATCAGCCTTATCACCAATAGCCAATTCAAATGTTTGAACTGACCCACTAAGCTCATCAACTCTCATGTTGTTGATGTCCTGAGCTTTTTCAATAGTTGTAACCTGCATGTTAAATTTCCTAGGTAAGGACCTAAGAATCTTTATGACCAGCTTTGCTTCTGGCATCCTCTCTCCCAAGGCACTTGATGCACTAGCAATTTCAAGAATCTTCATCTGATACTCCTGAATTGTCTCATAATCATTCATATTCAAATTCTCAAATTTGGTAGTAAGAAGTCGAAGTCTTGAAACCTTCACTTTAGAGGTACATTGAATAGTTGTCTTGAGAATCTGCCAAGCATCCTTGGCTATAGTCTATGTATTTATCATCATTTTCATCTCAATCGTCTTCAAGTTTTGTAGATTTTTTTCCCACCTTTGCCCTTTACAACTGGATGCTCCCATCCTTTTAAAACAACCTTCCAAGCTTTTCTATCCATAGATTTAATAAAAGATATCATTCTGAACTTCCACCATTCATAGTTTGAACCATCAAACATAGGTGGTCTGTTGTTATATCCCCCTTCTTTCTCCATAATGCTAGAAAGTATATCCCTGGATCTCATCCAATAAAAAGAGTAGGGTGCCTGCTCTGATACCAATAGAAAATTTGGCACACACAGTAACAGAAGTCAAGACAAATGTCTCAATAACACACAATGTCTCGACAATAGTTAGAACATCTGATGACAGAAACTTGCTAAAACAGAAAGATTATGCATAAAATTAAATTGCAGAAACTTAAAGAACACAATCAATTGTTAACCTAGTTCAGTGCAACTCACGTACTCCATGGGCTACCATGTCAGGAAGCAAATCCATTATCAGTATTATTAATTCGAAGCTAAACAATCTCGGTTTACACTTCTTACTTAATCTCTACCCAATGAAATTTCTACATAGGAACCTTCTGTTGTACCCTAAATTTCTCCCCTATATTCTTTAGTCTCACTTTCATATCATATTTTATCATTTGGTCACAATCATTAATAAATATCTTCACTCATCACATTTTGCATCATTAGTCATGTTTAAGTTGACCAAAAGTCAGTTTAAATCGATGTTTGCATTGTTTTGTAGTTGAAAAATACTCGGTATTTCACTTCATGCATTTTTATCTCTTTACTCGTTTCTTTCATTTCTTCAAGTTGTTTATATGTTGATAATGTTAATATTTCGGCTTTACAGACAGATCGTTAATAATGATTCGGTACTGTGCAGAAAATTAGCGAGAAAAATATTTCAAGTTTTCACCTTTTATTGATCATTTTATGAATTTGTGTTTCGTGTAGATTATGACAGTATGCTCGCTTCATTTTTTCGGTACAGTTTGAAGTCTTGTTTTTAACCGTAAGCGTCTGTTCAGCCAGGTATTTTTATCCTTATTTTATTTCGATTTAACCATTTGAATATTTTTTCTTCAATCTTTCAGACAAGTAATTTATTTTAATGTGTTCATTTCATTTTTTCAGATAGATTTTTGTACATTTTTTATCGTTTTTAGTCATTTTCGAGTCTCTATTTTTTAATTCAGAAAAATAAAATAAAAATTAAATTGCATTAATTTGTATAATTTCAGTTTTTCACGTCACTTTTATTTTTAGAGGGCTTTTTGGTCATTAATTTTTTTTGTAGAACTAATCTTTATTTTGATTGGTTGTTAGAGATTCTGGAGGATTAATAGAAATATGGTGAACAAAATTGCAGAATTGATTTTCTTTCCAGTCTTTCTATATAATAGCCTCATTTCTCTTCATTCAAAAGACAACAAATTTCAATACAATTGACAACTCACCTTCTTCTCTCTAGTTCTACAACTACTTCCTCTCTTCCTAACACCCTCTCCACAACACAAACCGAGCGACTCCTCTCACCTTCTATCTCCCTTTAATTTATCCTAGTAATACTCCCTCTCTCCGCGAACATCTACACACCCTCACTCTTGCTGATGCAGGGTCCATGTTTCCCACACCTTGCGGGTGTTAGTCGAGATTTCTCTCCTAAAAATGATGACTTGTCTCTTCGTTTAAAATCAATCAACAAACATGTCTTTTCTAGCCGAACTATGGTGCTTTGACTTTTCCATTGCACGAGGGAGTACATAGGCACTAAGTCTTACGACCCAAGGCGAGCAAAGATAATTTAAAAAAACATTTTTCTTTTGTTTACAAATACTCATTCATTCTTTTCCTTTAGCAAGTAGGCCTTTAGATAACATTCATTTTGAAATAAACCAAACAAAGTGGATCATGCGTAGTACCGTAGATTCTTAGGGTGCTAATACCTTCCCTTTACATAACCGACCCCCGTACCTCGATCTCTGATCTTCTATTTCATTGTGGGTTTTGTTCGCTTTTTTTCCCATTTCTCCTTGGAAACAATAAAGTGTGGTGGTGACTTCATTGTGTTGAGATAAGTCAATTGATGACTTAGTCTCAAATCTTTACCACTACATTCTCTTATGTTCGCATTTCAACTGGTGCAACAGATTGGCGACTTCACTAAGGAATCCTTCCTAAGTGGGTCAATCCTAGCTTTGTTTGTTTCTTTTCTATGAGTGCTTATATATTGTCTTACTTGTTTTTTTATTACTTCCCATTATTCTATATATATGTTTGTCGGGGTTTTCCTAGTTTTCAGGTGCTTGGTGATTCCTTATAAGTCCTCTACCCGGACTTGGGCAAACTTAAGATAGGACGAGCGGTATAGTCATGTTATCTTTGAGGGAGTAATCCTAAAAAAGGAGACATGAGATCCCCCACTCACTGGAGGCCCCTTTGATTGTAGTGTCGTTTTTACGAGTAATCAGAAAGACTTGTTATTTTCGACCTGGGAGCCTGCCAAAGCTGAGGATCGTAGAACCCTTAACCCATCTTGGACTTTTAGGTGTAGTGCGAAAACTATGACGGAGTAATCCGAAAATGGTTGTCACGCGATGCTACGCTCAGACGAGTTTTTCCTGAAAATATTACTAATTACTGAGTTAATCGGGACATTGGTAGTATCCGAAGGAAGGATGTAGACTCTGGGAACCTCTTAGAACCTTGTTTGGTAGGTGATAATCATTAGTCCATACCTTATGGGTTGTACCTTTGACTCTAAGCTCAGGACTTTGAACATGTGATCCTGTTACTGTGTTGTGAAATGCATAACATTGCATATCATTTGCGTCCTCTGCATCATTCTGCATACATCCAGGTTGTTCAGGATCTTATTCCCAATTTTTTTCTCTTCCAATTAGTCGTCTACCATCAAGTTGATTCCTCAACACAACTATGGGACTAGAGCTGCCGTCAGATTGAGAATGGAAAACCAAGAACAACACAACATGGAAATCAATATGGAATAAGTTGAAGTCAGGCATGACCAAGCTTACTGAGATGATGAAAATCTTGATTTCTAGAGGAGAGCCACCTCAAAGGACTGTGATATCTGAAATCCCAACTGCTGCTATTGACACACAACCTATCCAGCATACATCTACAACTTGGCTTGAGTTTAGGTTATCTCAGAATTACTCTCCTCTTGTTGTAATTACTTCAATGGTTGGCCAGTCTTCTCGACCAATATTTCAAGCTCTAATTTTCACTAAACCTCAACCAATCGTTCATACTGCTTATCATCAACCTACTGCACAAGATGCTTTTGGGAACCCTCTCTTTGAGTACCATGCTGCCAGTCCTCGAAGTGTGAGTCAGGGAGACTTTGATGAGTTTGAAGAGGTCAAATAACAATATCAGACTTTAGAAAAGAGACACCAAGCTATGGAAGGTAATGATGTCTTTGGTATTGCTACTGAAAATATGTGCCTAGTTTCTGATCTCGTTATGCCTGCAAAGTTCAAGACTCCCGATTTTGAGAAGTACAAGGGACATACTTGTCCAAGAAGCCACTTGGTGATGTACTTTCGAAAGATGTCTGCTTACACAAATAATGAAAAACTACTTATCCATTATTTACAAGATAGTCTGAGTGGTGCTTCATTGAAATGGTATATGGGACTTGAGAAAGGTCGTATCCAATGCTTCCAAGATCTTGTTGATGCTTTCATAAAGAAATACAAATACAACCTTGACATGGCACCTGATCACCGCCAACTGCAAAATATGTCTCAAAATTTGAAAGAATCTTTCAAGGAATATGCTCAACGATGGAGAGAATTGGAATCTCAAGTTGAACCACCTCTGGCAGAGAAAGAGCTAACTGGTTTGTTCATGGATACTTTGTCCCCTTTCTTTTGGGAGAAGATGATTGGCAGTGTGTCCTCCAGCTTCACAGATCTGGTGACTATTGGCCAAAGATTAGAAGAAGGAATCAAGAATGGTAAAGTGTCTAAAGCTTCTGAATCTTATAATGTTGCAAAGAAATACTTTGGGAACTTTCAGAAGAAGAAAGAGGTCAAAGCCAATGATGTCTCGACTGAGAGAAGAGGACCCCACTGTAGGCCTTAATACATTGATCAATCACAAGTAGCGCCTGTTACTCCTGCGGTCAATACTCAACCAGCTCAGGTTCCTCAACGAAATATTATGCAGAATCATAATCAGAATAGAGGTCAATTTGATCCCATCCCTATGACATACACCGAATTATATCATGAAACGGTGCAGAAGGGCTTGATTACAACTAGGCCTCTAATTCCTCGAAATCCTCCTCCAGCCGGGTTCAGATCTGACCTTCACTGTGAATTTCATCAGGGAGCTCCCGGACATGACTTAGAGAGCTGCTATGAATTGAAAAAAAGTGCAAGAATTGGTGAAAGCAAATATTCTGACTTTCAAGGAGTCAGGTCCTAATGTTATCACCAATCCTTTTCCAAAACAAAGTGGCAGAAGACTGAGTCGGGGTACCCTTAAGTCACTTCCTAAAGCCAATCTTTCTGACATGATAACTCATCCTTGTTACTGATTAGTCACTAGGCCATATTTCTTTTTGTTTGCATTTTCCCCTTGTTTATGTTAAAATTGTTGCTTTCAAACTTTGTTTGTACTTCCATGTTAATTCTAATGAAATGAGCATTGCAATGTTTTGATTCAAATCAGTTTCATTTACTGCTTTCAAATATATTTCTCTTGTTTACTCTCTTTATCAAGCTTTTATTTATGCAAAGATTTGAGGGAGGATGATGAAAATGAAATACCCATAATTGTTGTGGGTATGCTTTAGAATAAAACTTCTCTGAGGATATACATGCATTGTTTCAACTCCCAAACACTGAAGAAATAAGGAAGTTAATCCCTCGTTCACCCCTTTAAGCCTAGAAGTTAGAGTTTCTTTCCATACGAAAAACCCACAATCTTAACCTGGGATAGGTAGTTCTCAGTTAATTTGTTTGTGCATTCAATTACAAGAGAAATCGTGCAAGGCCCCTTTCAATAAAGGCCACAATCAAGCTTTCCTTCGCACACATAAAAGAAGTGTTGAAGATGCTCTCAAACAAAAAATGACAAAGATGGTTCCCCGTAATCATTGAGCCAGACAGTCATTGTCTTTCCAAAAAAGAAAAATGAAATGAAAAGAAAAATCAAAAGAAAAATCCCGCTAAGTCAAAACCTATGAAGGAGACTTAGGCAAAAACTGGGGCATCCCGCTGACTGTAATTCCAAATGAAACAGTTTAGGAAAAAGTTGGGAATAATAAATCAATCAGAAGAGGTCTTCAAATCCTCAAAATTCTCCATAGAGTTGAAAAAAGTCCTCAAAATAACAAAATTATGTAAGAAGAAGTGACTTCTATCTCAAAAATCCCTTAGCTTCTAAGCCATCATCATTGCTACCATCAGTGCAATTCCAAAATCTCTTGGAACTTGAATGCATAGTCTGAATTAACTGAACGTAGGACTGAAGAACATCACGAAGATTCGGTTGGGTGCAAATAAACTTTGAGCCTTTATCCTTTATTTCTTAAACCGTGAACCAGACCATGTTACAACCCTCAAAAGACCTAATTGAAGCCAGGTTTCTTTTGAAAGCATACTACAACAAGGTTGCATAAACTGACTCCTGAGATCTTTTATGAACCATTTGTTTTGGTATCATGCCTTTGCTTTCACTTTAAAATTATAAACCATTGTGTTTTGACCAGTGATTCATTTACTATACACCAATAATATCACTTCAAAAATGATTTTGAATTCAAAAATTTTGCATGAAATTTTTGCATTAAAATTACCATGTTGAATGAATAAAATTTTCTTGCAAACAAGTTTTTTCTCATGAAGAGATTTCAAACTATTGAGAAACTTGGCCAGTGGTCCTATCAGGGGCAAGTATCTTCCAGATCCAATTGTGAATAAGTTTAAGATGTGTTGCTCAGTGCGAGTTTTCTCAGAATTGGTTATCCAGAAGATCATTTTCAAGACTCATATTGGGGAATTCCAACGGTTATCTCAAGAACTGAAGCCATGATCATTTTATCTCCAACAAATATCTTAGAATTAAAGACAAGATAATTTTATCTCCAACAATCATTTCAGAGCTAAAGCCATGATCAGTTTATCTCCAATAGTCATTTCAAAAGCCGAAGCCATGATTAGCTTATTTCCAGAAACTTTCGTCTGAAGCCATGATCAATTTATCTTCAACAGTCAGCAAATCTGGGAAAATCCCCAAGCAGTTCTTCATGTACTTCCTTAGAAGACCATCAGTTCAATACATTTTACAAGTGTGACACATTTGGGTTCAAGACATTTTCTTTCCAAGCAAATTTGGCAGAGTTCTTCGTGTTGAGGAATCAAACTTCCAATATTACCTCCACAAATGAGTCAAACTCCATTGTAGTAAACGTCTGCATTACATGCATAGATCATTCACATATCATGCATAACAAAATTCATACATAATGCATAACAAGAGTGTTTCATCCTCATTTGCATTTCCCTGAGGTCTTGTTGCAGTCGACATGTCACCTTAAGATTAAAGTCTAACTTACTTGGCACCTACCAAAGCAGATGTCAGTTCAGTTGTTTCTCTCTTTTATCTAATCCTAATTTTGGATGAGTTGTTTCTATCTTTCTTCCAATGCTAATCTTGGATGAGCTGTTTATCTCTTTTGTCCAATGCTAATCTTGGATGAGTTGTTTCTCTCTTTTGTCCAATGCTAATCTTGGATATGTTATCTTTCTTTTCTGTCCAAAGCTAATATTGGGTGTGTTGTTTCTATTCCAAAGCTAATATTGGATTTATTATTGTTTTCCTTCTCTGTCCAATGCTAATATTTGGTGTGCTACTTTTCACTTTCAACCAATGTTAATCTTAGGTATCATGTTTCTCCACGCCATCCAAATACAATATTGGATGTCATGATATTTTCTTTCATCCAAAGCCAATATTGGATGTTATGATCTTTTCTTCCATCCAAAGCCAATATTGGATGTTGTGATCTTTGTTGTCATCCAAAGCCAATATTGAATGCCATGATCTTTTGCTCCCATCCAAAGCCAATATTGGATGTCGTGATTTTTTGTTTTCATCCAAAGCCAATATTTGATGGCATGATCTTTTGCTTCCATCCAAAGAAAATATTGGATTTCGTGATCTTTGTTGTTGTCCAAAGCCAATATTGGATGTCGTGATCTTTGCTTCCATCCAAAGCCAATATTGGATGTCGTGATCTTTTGCTTCCATCCAAGGCCAATATTGGATGTCGTGACCTTTGTTGCTGTCCAAAACCAATTATTGGATGTCATGGTTATTTTTCGTCCAACGTCTTTCCTGGACAACTCTGATGTAGCTTCAGATTTGGTTTCATCCCACATCTAATGTTCTTCTAGATGCTTCTGATTGTCTTTTCTAGAGAGTTGCTCGCCTCATTCAATGTCATTCTTGGATGTCGCTGCTTGCCTTTTCAAGGTTTGTTTCCTCTTATCAAGTATTTCTGGTTACTCCTTGTCACCCTGGAGGATATCCAGAATATCTTGTATTCCCCAACGTGTCTTTCCATGTCATTTCTTTTAATCCACCATAAATATTTTGTTTCACATTTCTCAAAATAATGTCTTTATTCTTTGCATTCATATCATATCATCATTCAAAAACAAAATATGTCAAAAAAGAGTCCATGCATTCATTCATAACATAAAATATGATATTTTTTTGTCAAAAAAGAGTCCATCGCATCAAGGATGAAATTCAGGTCTGTTTGTATTTAATTACTTTCTTCCTATCTGGCTAAAAGATAATTAAATAGGGGCAGCTGTTGTACCCTAAATTTTCCCCCTAAATTTTTTAGTCGCACTTTCATATCATATTTCGTTATTCGGTCACAATCATTAATAAATATCTTCATTCATCATTTTTTGCATCATTGGTCGTATTTAAGTTGACCAAAAGTCAGTTTAAATCGACGTTTGCATCGTTTTGTAGTTGAAAAATACCTGGTATTTCACTTCATGCATTTTTATCTCTTTACTTGTTTCTTGCATTGCTCCAAGTTATTTATATGTCGATAATATTAGTATTTCGGTTTTACAGACAGATTGTTAAAAGCGATTCGGTACTGTGCGAAAATTAGCGAGAAAAATATTTCAAGTTTTCACCTTTTACTGATTATTTTATGAATCCGTGTTTCGCATAGGTTATGACGCTATGCTCGCTTCATTTTTTCGGTACAATTTTAAGTCTTGTTTTTAACCCTAAGCATTTGTTCATCCTAATATTTTTATTCTCATTTTATTTCGATTTTGACCATTTGAATATTTTTTCTTTAATCTTTGAGACATGTAGTTTATTTTAATGTGTTCATTTCATTTTTTCGGATAGATTTTTGTACATTTTTTTAATCGTTTTTAGTCATTTTCGGGTCTCTATTTTTTATTCATAAAAAAAAAATTTAATTGCATTAATTTATATAGTTTTAGTTTTTCACGTCACTTTTATTTTTAGAGGGCTTTTTGGTCATTAATTTTTTTTTGTAAAAACTAATCTTTGTTTTGGTTGATTGTTAGAGATTGTGTGAGATTAATAGAAATATGGTGAACGAAATTGCAAAACAGAATTGATTTCCT